>PVJD01011429.1:0-46428 GCA_004026545.1 Mormoops blainvillei
AAGGACAGGGGTTAGCTCTTCTTGAAATGTTTTATAAAATTCTCCTGTGAAACCATCTGGTCCAGGGCTTTTGTGTGCCTGGAGTTTTTTGATTACTGCTTCAATTTCACCAGCTGTTATTGGTCTCTTCAGGCTTTCACCTTCTTCTTCATTCAGTTTGGGAAGATTATATTTTTCCAGACATTTGTCCATTTCGCCCGGGTTATCAAATTTCTTGGCGTATAGTTGTGGTGATTTCTTACAATCCTTTGTATTTCTGTAGTATCAGTTGTAATTTCTCCTCTTTCATTTCTGATTTTATTTATTTGGGTCCTCTTCCCTTTTTTTCTTGATGAGTCTGCTTAAAGGCTTGTTGATATTGTTTATCTTTTCATAGAACCAGCTCCTGGCTTTATTGATCCTTTAAACTGTTCTTTTAGTCTCTCTGTCATTCAATTCTGCTCTGATCTTGATCATTTCCTTCCTTTTGTTCGCTCTGGGCTTTGTTTGTTATTATTTCTCCAGTTCTTGTAGATGTTGTGTTAGGTTGTTTATTTGAAATGTTTCTACCCTTTTCAGGTAGGCCTGTATTGCTATGAACTTCCCCCTCAAGATTGCCTTTGCAGTGTCCCATAGGCTTTGAACTGTTGTATGTTCATTTTTATTTGTTTCCAGAAACTTTTTGATTTGTTCCATGATCTCATTATTGACCCATTCATTGTTTAATAGCATGCTATTCAGTCTGCATGAGTTTGAATGTTTTTGAGTTTTTTTTTTTTGAGGTTGGTTTCTAGTTTTAAGCCCTTGTGGTCGGAGAAAATGCTTGATATGATTTCAATATTCTTAAATTTGTCGAGGCTTGTTTTGTGTCCTATCATGTGGTCCATCTTTGAAAATGTTCCATGTGCATTTGAAAAGAATATGTATTTTGCTTCTTTGGGATGAAAGTGTCTATATATACTAGTTAAGTCCATTTGATCTAATGCATCATTCAGTTCCACAATATCTTTGTTAATATTTTGTTTGGACGATCTATCTATTGTTGACAGTGGGGTGTTAAAATCCCCTGCTGTGCTGTCTACATCTTTCTTGAAGCACGTTTCTGTCTATATCTTCCTTGAAGTCCTCCAGGATTTTCCTTATATATTTGGGTGCTCCTATGTTGGGTGCGTATAGGTTTACAATGTTTATGTCTTCTTGATTGATTCTTCCTTTGAGTTTTATGAAGTGTCCTTCTGTGTCTCTTTTTATGGCCTTTGTTTTGAAGGCTATTTTGTCTGATATAAGTATTGCTACCCTGTCTTTTTTTTTTCCTGTCCATTTGCTTGGAATATCTCTTTCCAACCCTTTACTTTCAGTCTGTGTAGGTCTTTTGTTCTGAGGTGGATCTCCTGTAGGCAGCATATGTGTGGATCCTGTTTTCTTATCCATTCAGCTATTCTATGTCCTTTAATTGGAGCATTTAATCCATTTAAATTTAAAGTTATTGATAGGTACTTATTAATTTTTTCCCTTTGTACTTGTGTTCCTCTCTCTCTCACCGTTTTTCTTCTTCTCTAAGCAGTCCCTTTAGCATATCTTGCAATGCTGGTTCGGTAGAAGTATATTCTTTTAGCCTTCTTTTGTCTGAGAAACTCCTCATTTACCTTCCATTTTAATTGAGAGCCTTGCTGGGTAAAGTAGTCTTGGTTGCAGGCTTTTGCTTTTCATTCCTCAGAATATTTCTTGCCATTCCTTTCTGGTTTGTAATGTTTCTGTGGAGAAGTCAGCTGCTAGCCTTATCAGGGCTCCCTTGTATGTTACTTCCTCTGCTGCCTTTAAGATTCTGTCTTTGTCTTTGATATCTGCCATTTTAATTATGATGTATCTTGGAGTGAATCTCTTTAGGTTCATCTTGATTGGAACCCTCTGTGCTTCCTGGACTTGTGTGACTTTCTCTCCTCAAATTAGGGAAGCTTTCCATAATTACTTTTTCAAACAGGGTTTCTAACCCTTGCTCCTCTTCTTCTCCTTCTGGTATTCCTATTATACGGATATTATTATGTTTCGTATTATCCTGTATTTCCCTTAAGCCTTCTTCATTCTCTTTGAGCCTTTTTCATTTTCTTGCTCTTTCTGGGAGTTTTCTTCTATCATGTCCTCCAGCTTGCTGATTCAATCCTCTGCTTCACCTAGCCTGCTTTTGATTCCTCTTTCTTTGTTCTTCAATTCAGAAATTGTATTCTTCATTTCATCTTGGTTCTTGTTGATAGTTTCTATGTCCTTTTTAATGCCGCTATAGTTTGCAGTAAGTTCTTCATAGTTTCCCTGTAGTTTTTTATAATTCTCACTGAGCTCACTGAGTTCAGTGAGCTTCCTTATAACCATTGTTTTGAACTCAATATCTAATAGTTTACCTGCCTCTATTTTATTTAGTAGTCTTTCTGAGGAGTCCCCCTTTTTTTGGTTGGGGGTTGTTTCTTTGTCTTCCCATTATTTGGCTGCCTTAGCAAAACCACAAAGCCCAGGAAACAAACCCACAACTGCATAATAACTGCCCCCTGCAACCCCACTATCAACAGCAAATGAACCAGTGTTAATAAAGCTGTAAAGACATTAAGACTACTATAAGAAAGGAGAAAAATAAACTATAGTATAAAATCTAGTGACTTAATATGCACCAAATTGATGACAAAAAATGAATGTTAAAAACCTGTGTAGTGAAGAATATATTGCAAATCATGGAGAAGACCACAGTGGATTTTGTGTTGGTAGCCTCTAGTATTTACTGCTGTTGTTTCTTTCTGGACCGACCTCTAGTGAAGTCAGATGTTGACCCCATCTGACCTTAGGGGACCTGTTCAAGGTTTCCTGGTCTTGATCTACTGTCGGTGGCTCTCTCCTTCAATTAATCTAGTCACTCTGCACTCAGCAGTCAGGCTTAAGCACCGTGGGGCAGGGCAGCATCCCTCCCGGGGTTGGGGCTCATGTTTCCCCTCAGGCTGCTGCTGTTCAGAGGGGAGTGTTCTGTGTGAGCTCAAAGGCTGCCGCCTTACGGGGGATGATTCAGCACCGGGATCCCCGAGGCTACTCTCCCAATTCTCTCCCCAAAGTCCCCGTCCCCAATATCTCCTCATGCGCCTCTAGTCCACTCTTTGCAGGGATGGACTGTCTGTGGCTGCCACTCTGCACCCAGCAGTCAGCCTTAAGCACCCCAGGGCCAGGGCAGAGTTCCTCCTGGGGGCGGGGCTATTGTTTTCTCTCTGGCTGCCGCCGCTCAGGGGTGTGGTCTTCCCGAGCAAGATGGCTGCTGCCGCGTGCGAGATGACTCAGCACCAGGATCCTGGCGGTTACTTTCTCAGTTCTCTCCCCAAAGCCTCCGTCCCCAGTCTCTCCTCAGGTGTCTCCGGCCCACTCTGCCTCCACCTTTGCTGGATCACAAGGTAAGTGGCTGCAAATGAAAATTTATGTTGGCCCTTTAATCGCCTCTTTCCGTCTCCATCTCTGGCAGAGAGCAGCCCTGCGGATTTTCACAGCTGGCTGTTACCTGTGTATTTTTTGGGCTCTGGTGCTGTAGGCTGCGGATCCCCAATTATGGTTTAAACCCCACTCTTCTCAGGGGGATCCAACTGGCCACTGAAATATCCCTCTGGTACTGCCGCCTGCGGGCGCCCAGCCGGCCTTCTCACGTCCCTGCCCCTCTCCTCACCAGCCAGGTTGTGCTGAACTGATTCTTCTGTCTGTCCGAGGTAATAAGGACTCTCTCTTGCTATTGTTTAGTTATTCGTTCCAGGTGATTTCTCCACAGTTTAGTTGTAATTCCAGATTGGTCCCGGGAGGAGGTCAGTGTGACTTCTATTCACTCCTCTGCCACCTTGATCCTCCCAATACCTTGTCTTGCCGATGATGGTCATTTTAACAGGTGTGAAGTGATATATCACTGTGGTTTTGTTTTACATTTCTGTAATGACTAATGACGTTGAGAATATTTTTCATGTACCTATTGGACCTAGATCCTTTTCTTATGTCTTCTGTGGAGAAATATTTGTTTAGGTCTATTGCTTATAGGGGGATTATACTTTTTTTTTCTTTTACTCTTGAATTTTATGAGTTATTTATATACTTTAGATATTAACCCCTTATTAGATTTATAATTGCAAATATTTTCATTCCATAGGTTGTCTTTTCACTTTGTTGATGGCTTCTTTTGCTATGCAGAGGCTTTGTAGTTTGATATAGTCCTACTTGTTTGTTTTTTATTTTGTTACTTGTGGTTTATTCATCACATCCAAAGACTTGTTACCAAGACCCGGGTCGAGAACCTTTATTTCTACATTTTCTTCTAGGAGTTTCATGGTTTGGAGTCTTATATTAAGTCTTTAATCCATTTTGAGTTAACTTCTTGTGAGTGGTATAAGATTCAGTTTCATTCTTTTACATGTGATATCCGATTATCCCAGCACCATTTGTAGAAGAGACTGTCTTTTCTCCTTTGAGTATTCTAAACTCCCTTGTCAAATATTAGTTGACCTTATATAGTTGGGTTTATTGCTGGGCTCTTGATTCTGTTCCATCAGTCTATGTGTCTGTTTTTATGCCAGTATCATATTGTTTTGATGACTATAGCTTTATTGTGTAGACGGACATCAGGAAGTATGATGCCTCCTGCTTTGTTCTTCTTTCTCAGGGTTTCTCTTCAGGGTCTTATGTGGTTCTATATACATTTTAGGGTTGTTTTTCCTACTTCTGTAAAAAATTCCATTGGAACATTGATAGGGATTGCATAGAATCTATAGATGATTTTTGGTAGCATTGGCATTATCACAATATTAATTCTCCTAATCCATAAATACAGGGTATCTTTTCAGTTATTTGTATCTTCAATTTCTTTCATCAATGTTTTGTAGTTTTCAGAATACAGATCTTTCACCTCCTTGGTTAAATGTATTCCTAAGTATTTTATCATTTTTGATACTATTGTAAATGGGATCAATTTCTTTATTTCTTTTTCAGAAAATATGTTGTTAGTGTATTGAAATGCTGCTGATTTTTGTATATTAATTTTGTATCCTACTACTTTACTGAATTTTTTGATTACCTCTAACATTTTTTTGGTTGAGCCTTAAAGAGTTTTTTACATATAAAATCATGTCTTCTGCAAAGAGAGACAATTTTACTTCTTTGTTTTTAATTCTGAAACCTTTTATTTCTTCTTCTTGCCTGATTGCTCTAGCCAGGCTTCTAGTACTATGTTGAATAGGAGCGGTGGGAATGGCCACATTATCTTGTTCCTGATCTTAAAAGAAAAACTTTCAGCGTTTCACCATTGAGTATGATGTTACCTGTGGACTTGTCATACATGGCCTTCATTATGTTGAGATATGTGCCTTCTATACTAATTAGCTAAGACTTCTTTTACCATGAATGGATGTTGAATTTTGTTAAATAATTTTTCCACATCTGTTGAGATAATCATATGATTCTTTTGTTTCCTTGTATTACATGATTGATTTGTGGATGTTGAACCATCCTTGCATCTCAGGGATAAATCCCACTTGATCATGGTGAATGATTCTTTAAGTGTGTTGTTGAATTCAGTATTTTATTATTAGTTTTCCATCAGGAATATTGGCCTTAAGTTTTATTTCCTAGTAATGTTCTTTTTTGTTTCTGGTATTAGGATTATGTTGGCCTCATAAAATGAGTGTTTTGGGAGTGTTTCCTTCTTTTAAATTTTTTTGGAAGAGTTTGAGAAGGGTTTGTGTTAATTCTTCTTTAAATGTTTGGTAAAATTCTCCAGTGAAGCCATCTGATCCTGGGCTTTTTTTCTTTGGGAGATTTTTGATTACTGGTAAATCTCTTTACTAGTAATTGGTTTATTCAGATTTCCTATTTCTTTCTGATTTAATCTTGGTAGATTCTTGGTAGAATCTTGGTAGGTTGTATGTTTCTAAGAATTTTTCAATTTCTTTTATGTCGTCTATTTTATTGGCATATAATTGTTCATAATAGCCTCTTTTATGATCCTTTGTATTTCTCTGGTATCAGTTGTAATGTCTATTTAAAATTTTAAAATAATTTTTAAATAATTTAAAATAATTTTGTTAATTCAGGTTATCTTTTTTTAAATACTTACCCAAGGATATGTTTATTTATTTGAGAGAGAGAGAGAGAGAGGGAGAGAGAGAGAAACATCAATTGACCATCCCTCATATGTGCTCCAGCTGGGGATTGAAACCAGAACCCAAGTATGTGCCCTGACTGGGGATCAAACCTGCAGCCCTTTGGTATACATGGTAATGCTCCTACCAACTGGGTCACTGGGCCAGGGCAGGTTCTTTATCTTTTTTTTTCTGGCTCGTCTCTCTAAGGGTTTCTGAATTGTATTTATCTTTTCATTTTGTTTAGCTTAGAACTAATTTTTGGTTTGGTTAATTGTTTCTGTTCCTTTTCTGTACTCTATTTCATTTGTTAAAGGATCTAATTTTTAAAATTACTTCCTTCTGCAAACTCTGGGCTCAATTTTTTCTAATTCTTTAAGGGATAGAGTTAGGTTCTTCTTGCTTTTTAATGGAGGTATTTATTGCTATGAGCTTCCTTCTCAGAACTGATTTTGCCATGTCCAACAAGTTCTGATATGTTGTGTTTCCATTTTCATTTGTCTCAAGAAACTTTTATATATCCCCTGTAATTTCTTCTTTGATCCATTGGTTCTTCTGAAGAGTGTTTGACTTACATATGCTCATGAATTTTCTAGTTTTACTTTTGTTATTGATTTTTAGTTTCATGCAGATATGGTCCTAGAAGATACTTGGTATGATTTCAATCATCATTAATTTACTAAGACTTGTTTTGTGTCCTAACATATGGTCCGTCCTAGAAAATGTTCCATATGTGCTTGAAAAGAATTCGTGTTCTGCTATTGTTGTATAGTATGTTCTGTATATATCTGCTAGATCCATTTGATATATAATGTTCAAATCTACTGTTTACATATTGACCCTTTCTCTAGATGATCTACGCATTATTGAGACTGAGAAGTTAATGTCCCAAACTATTTATTACTGCTTATTTCTCCTTTTAGGTCTGTTAGTTTTTGCTTCATATATTTTGGTGCTCCAATGTGGGGCACATAAATATTTACAATTGTTATACATTCTTGATGTACTCACCCTTTATCATTTATTAATGACCTTCTTTGTCTCTTTTTAACCATTTTTAGTTTAAAGTCTATTGTGTCTGACATAAGTATGGATACCCCTGCTTTTTTTAGTTACCATTTGCTTGAAGTGACTTTATCCATCCCTTCACTCTCAATCTCTGTATTCCTTTAAGGCTAAAATGAAGGTCTTATAGGCAGCATATTGTTGGATCTTGTGTTTTTATTTTTTATTTTTTTATTTAAGAAAATCTATTCGGTCCATTTTCTTAATTGTTTTATGGTTGTTTTGTAAATCAGTTGTTCATTTTTTCTTATCCTGCTGTTGGTTTGTGTTTGTTTGCTGTCTTTGGTATCAGTATGCTTTGACTTTTTTTATTGTGTTCTTTTGTGTAATTACTACAGGATTTTCTCTTGTAGTTACCATGAGGCTTGCATAAAATATCTTAAACTTATAACACCCTATTTAAACTGATGGTGATTTCAATATAATTTGTAAACTTTGCATTTTATTTTCTTCTTCCTCACAGATCAGGGTATTGCTGTTACAATTTACATGGTTTTTTAACATTTTGTGTAACTAATAACAGATTATTGTAGTCATGGTTATTTTTACTACATTCTTTTTTGAAACTTTTAAACAAGAGTTTTTAAGTGATTGTGTACCACTGTTGTATTGCAGAATTAATTATGACTATATATTTATCATTACAAATGAGATTTATGCTATCTTTTTATGTTTTAATAAGGTAATTAGCATTCTTCTACTTCCATTCAAATAATCACTTTTAGCATTTCTTATAAGGCAGGTCTGGTGTTAATGAACTTCTTCAGATTTTGCTTATTTGAGAAAATTTTTATTCCTCCTTCATTTCTGAAGTCCTTCACTTTGCCATATATAGAATTCTTGGTTGGCTGTTAATTTCTTTCATATTTTGAATATGTCATCCCATTTTCTTCTGGCTTGAAAAGTTTTTGTTGAGAAATCTGCCAAGAACCTTATGAGGCTTCCCTTGTGTGTAACTCTCTCTCTTTTATTGCTGCTTTTTTTTAATCCTCACCAGAGGACTTTTTTTTTTTTTTTAAGAGAGAGAGTAAGGGAGAGAGAGAAAGGAAGGGAGAGAGAGAAAGAGAAAAACATTGATGTGAGAGAGAAACATCAATTGGTTGTCTTCTCATATGTGTCCTGACCCAGAATCAAACCCACAATATTTCTGTCTACAGGGTGATGCTCCAACCAATTGAACCACACCAGCCAGGGCTCTCTTGCTGTCTTTAAAATTCTTTCTTTGTCTTTGACTTTTGACAATTAATTATATTGTATATTGTAGCCCTCTTTGGGTTTGACCTATTTTGGTTTTTTTTTTTTTTTTTTTGCCTCGTAGAGGTGGATGTTCCTTTCTCTCCACGTGTTTGGGAAGTTTTCAGCCATTGCTGCTTTAAATGCACTTTCTGGCGCCTTCTCTTTCTCTTTTCCTTCTGTATTCCCATAATACAAATTTGCTTCTTTTCACTCTGTTCTGTAAATTTTGTAGGTTTCCTTCACTTCTTTATATTCTCTTTTCTTTTTGGTCTTTGACTAGTTAATTTCTTATATCTTCCAGGTCACTGATTCTTTCTTCTACATGGTCAAGTCTGTTTTTGAAGCTCTCTATTGAATTCTTTAGTTCAGTTATTGTATTTTTCAACTGTATGTTGTTTTTTTTGGATGGTTGCTATTTCTTTGTCAAACTTCTTGTTTTTTGATGAATTATTTTCTTCATTTCATTAAGTTGTCTGTCTGTCTTTTCCTGTAGTTTGCTAAATTTTCTCAAGAGGATTATCCTGATTCCTTTGACAGTTCATAGATCTCCATTTCTCTAGGGTCAGTTGTTGCAGCTTATCATTTTTCTTTACTGGGGTCATATTTACCTGGATTTGGGGGGGAAACCTTGATTCCTTATGTTGCTGTCTGTGCATTTGGCTCCTCTTCCAGATTTCATAGGTTTGCTTTGGCAGAGATAATTTTTCAGAAGTCAACTCAGTTTGGGTTTCTGGGAGTGTCTGCTGGTAATGTTCTTGGGCAGGTGGGGCCTGCTATTATGGCCTGTTTTGGGGAGAGGCAACTATTTGAGCTTGAGGTTGGTGATGGGGGATGTGCCACTGCCTGAAAACAGTTGGATAGAACTACTGGCTTTGTTCTCTGCTCATGTGAGGTTGTAGTATGGGCTTTGCAGTTGCCTAAGTTTTCTGGACAGTCTTACCAGATGGCTGGGACTGGGTACTATAGCCAACAGTAGATGGGGCTATGAATTAGCTTCGTGGCCCTGGTAGGGCAGCGGGATGGGATCCAGGGCCTGTACAGCTTGTTGTTTGGGGACCTGAATTAGGGAAGAGTGTGCACTGAATTCCCTGGTTGTGTGAGGCCACTGGTTTTGCTATGCAGACATGGAAAGCCACTGGCTCTGCTCTCTGTTCAAGTGTCCCTGTAAGTAGACACTTGAATTGTAAGTAAACACTGTAAGTTGGATGAGCTGCACAGCTTCCCACGTGCACTGGTTAGGTTTCCTGGTCGAGCAGGATGGAGGCTGTATTCAGCAATGCGCAGGGCTATGAATTAGTTTCCTTGCCTGGACAAAACAGGAGAAATAGCTTGAAAGCCAGTAAAGCTTTTTGCTTGTTGTTTTAACGTGAGCCGGCTTGTGTCCCAAGTCCCCTCACCAAACAGGTACACTGGTTTTGTTCTGCAAAGTGTCGGCTCTGCCTGCCTCTTCTCTGGAGTGCTGCTGGACCACACAGCTTCCAGAAGTTGTCTCCAGTACTTCTGGTTATAGGGGGCCAGAAGACACTCTCCATGGTGGGTGGGGCCACATTTTTGCTCCTTGCCTGGCTGTGGGCAAACTGGGCTCTAGGGCTGGCAAAACTCATTGGAGGATTTGAATCAGGCCATAACTGCACCCTGCCGAGCTTCCTGGTCAGAGTGCGCCCCTGAGTTGGTTTTGCAGAGGAGCGAAGCCTCTGGTTGGGATTACTACTTGGGCACTGGAGGCACGAATTTGGTCTGCCGAGCTCTGTGTGCTGCTTGTTGCGGCTTCTTCCCCTTCTGCACCACAGTCAGATTCTCAGCGATCGAGCCGCCAGGATCCCCTGTGGTCCCTGTGATGTGAGATCAGGGCAGGGGCTCCCACAAAGTGACCCACAATGTTGGGGAAGCTGGTTTCCTCCACATGGTGCTGTGCTGGCCTGGGGGGGCTGGCAGTGCAATCAGTGCGCAGACACTTTTCTGACCCGTTTATGCGATCCGTCTCTGTGGCGAAGGGGAGCGCAAAGTCAGGGATGACCTATGTCACCATCTGGGTGATGTCACTCCCAAAAGTGGGGAAACCTTGACGCTGTACTGGCTGTGTGTCCTGGAGAAGCAGGGGCTCTGCTGTCCCCAGGCGGCTTCCCTTACCTCGCCCCGTGTCCCCTCCTCTCTGGAGGTCTACCAGGCTGGCATTCGGGCAGCCCACGCTTGGGCCCCCAGGAGTTCCTGGCCTTCTCTCCTGAGCCAGGATCCTGCATGGCTCCCATCTCTTTCTCTGTTGCCAGGTCAGCCTGAGTCTGGGGGCTCCCTTGGGGACCGTGAGATCTTTTTTCATAGATGGCTCCTCTTCCTCTGTGGAAGTTTCCCCAGGTACAAAATCCCTCTCCATCCTGCTAGCCCCTCTCTTTGGCCAGCAGAGGCGGTGGTCATTTGCACGCCTTGTCCGGTGTCCTACAGAAGTGGGCGCCGAAGAACAGTTAACTGGGCTGCAGTGATTGAATGGATGGCCCCGTGATTGGCAGACATGATCCTGGGGTACAATCTTGGCTTTTGTCTGAGCAACAAGAGGGGCTGCCCGTGCCAAAGGGACAGATCCCTGGGAGACCGTGGCTGAGGCTTACCCCGGCTTTGTAAATGCCCTTTCCTCCCTGGCCCCTCAAAGTTGACGTTTATGTGGGAGCCCCTTTATAATGATCTAATTGGAAGGGTAACAGGTATAGCATTCCTTTTTAAAAACATTTATTTATTTTTTAAATTGAATTTATTGGGGTGACATTGGTGAATAAAATTATATAGGTTTCGGGTGTGCAATTCTATAATCCCTCATCCGTATATTATATAGCGTGTTCCCCACCCCAAGTCCAGTTTCCTTCCATCGCCGTTTATCCCCCCTTTACCCTTTTCTACCTACCCCTGCCCCCCTGTCCCTCTGGTAATCACCATACTGTTTTCTGTATCTATAAGGTTCTTTTTTTCCTTTTTGATATAGGATTCTGCCCTAGCTAACAGCAAGATTGGAATTTGAGGAGATGCAGAGACAAATTACCTCTGAATTTTCTTGCAGCCATAAAAGCTTTTACTGTATAGTAATTTTCCATTTCTGCTGCAGGCATATTTGCATATTGCTTAACAGTTTGTCTCCTGTCATTTGTCAGATATTATCCATCTCCTGTTAATAAGCTAAGACAGGTCATATTAAGACTTTGCAGGCCCCCCGGGCTCCCTGTCAGCCCGCCTTTCCTGCCCACAGGCACCTCGGCGGAGGGAGCAGACAGGGCATGACATGACTGCAGCCTGCCTCCGCGTCGGGGGCCCCACCTGCAGCGCCCTCTGCCCCTGTCCCACACAGAGAGATGACGGCACCCCTGTGCATGGCATCCAGAGGCTGCTCTGCTGAACCTTCTCTCCCTCCGCAGGAGCGGGGGTCCACGTGTCAGAGCAGCGCTCTGTCCCCCCCACCCTGCTCCGGCTCCCAGCCTCTCTGAGTCCCCTCACTGGAACCGGCTTTCCCCACTTCTCAAACAAGGGCTCCAGAACAGGTTTAATGAGCGGCTTCTTTTCTTATTTCTTTCTTATCTAGAATTTTTCAATCGCAGTTTATATTCAGTATTATTCCGCATTAGTTTCAGGTGTACAGCCTAGTGGTTAGATCGTCATGAGCTTTACAGAGTGGTCTCCCGGACAGTTCCTGTACCCACCTGGCACCACACAGTTATCCCAATATTGTTGCCTGTGTCCCCGGTGCTGTATTTCAATCCCCATGCCTATTGTGTAAGTACCAGTCTGTGCACCTTAATCTCTTCGCCTCTTTCTCCCCGTCCCCAACCTGCCCTGCCTTCTGGCAATGACAAATCTGTTCTCTGTATCTATGAGTTTGTTTCTGTTTTGTTTCTTTGTTTATATTGTTCTTTAGATTCCACACAGAAGGGGAAAAACACGGCATTTGTCTGTCTCTGACTTATCTCGCTTCACAGAATACCCTCTAGGTCCATCCACGCTGTTGCAAAAGTAAGATGTCATTCTTTTTTAGATGAGTAATAATATGCCATTTTTAAAATCTAAACCTCATCTTTTTTATCCACTCATTTATTAATGGACACTTGGGTTGCTTCCATAACTTAGCTATTGTAAATAATGCTATAATGAACATGGGGTTCATACACTCTTTCCAATTAGTGTTCGGGTCTCTTAGATATATTCCCAGAAGTGGAATTGCTGGGTCATAAGGCAGGAACACAATGGACTTGTCTTGTTTTTTTCTTTTTGTAAAACGTGAAAGTAGCAAGCACCCTGGCTTCTAAGCTGGGAATTCCACGGAACCCCAGGATACAGAACAGACGGCTGGGGAGCTGCATGGGGGGACTGAGTGGAGAACGGGGTCCCATTTTCCTGCCTATTTCTATGGACCCCTCTTGCGTCCCCACACAGAGAGGCCCAGGGGGCACCTCCTGGCCTCTTGGCACCCTTTGGAGCAACGGGCAGAAGGTGCCTGCTGAAATGTTCTTGGTCCTGCCTTCTGCTTGACACTGCGGCCCTGGGGTTATCGGCACCTGCCGCCCGTCTGGCTCTGTGGCCCCGGCTGCGGAGCCGTTTCGCTTCCCAGCTTCCTACTTTAACCGGCTAGGACTCTGCTCACTGTGAGCCCAGAATTAGTAGTAGTAGGTTCGGTTGGCCATTGGTGAACAGATTCTGAAAGGAAAGAAAAATGGTTTGATGCTGAATGTGTGATTAGGTTTGCATAATTGAATCGAAATAGAATTAAAGGGTCATATGTTTACATTGTGATGCCTAAAATCAGATTGCGGGATGTGCGCTTAGCACTGAAATGGGTTCCTCAGGGACATGTGGCTATCTGCTTCCCAGAATCTCTGCAAGACTCGGAGAGAAGTGTCTGGGTGGGGGATGGCTGGAGGGAGCAAAGGGATACTAACAGCAGTGGTAGAGTTTGCTGAGCACTTCCTGGGAAAAACACGCAAATGTGTTCTCCCCCGTGCACTTTGTGACGGCCCTACTTCTGCTGTCATTTCCATTGATACGTTTGATCCTCGCTGTTATTTGATCTGAACATAAAACGTTGCAGTGCACGCATCGGAGGACGCATGCAGGGGAAGTGAGATCAGGAGTGGAGAGCAACAGTCCTGTGCAGGCTGCGCTGGGCCCCGCAGCCACGCCGCGTGCCCTTGAACCTGAGGCCACCCTCCTTCACTGTGTGTTCCTCTGACCAGGCTTTTGTATTCAGCACCAACTGCCCTCCCTAAGGCAGTCAACCTGGCCAAGCCTCGACAGCTGTCTTAATCATGACTGAGACACTGCCCCTGCCTCCACACGAAACGTGCCTCAGGTAAAGAGAGGGCCATCATTCTCAAGGTTGTGGGCAGCTCTGCCCTTTTGTCATCCTGACGTTGTCTGTGTCCGGCAGGGAGTCAGAATCCCGGGGAACTTCCAAACCAGAGCTTGGAGTGACTTCTTCCTAACATGCCACTGGATCCCTTCAGCGAGTTACATGCACCACCTCATCTGATCCTTTCAAAGCCCAGCAACTATGCCCTGTACTCTCCATGGGGGTGAACAAACCGAGGCCCTGCGAGGCGAGGTGACTTAACAAAGGTCACGCAGATAGCAGAATCATGAGGAGAATAGGCTGCCTGGGTTTACCTCCTCGCTCTGCTACTTGGGAGGTATTGTCTTGGGTCTGCTCCCCACCCTGGAATGCAGTTACCCACCCAGGCCCTGGTGGGGTATGTACTCCCCTGCCCCCATCAGGGATACCTGGCTTGGCCACTGCAATGTTAGCACACATGACGTGAGCTGAGGCTCTGGGTGTGCGTCTTTGGTTCAGTTCGTTCTCTTGTGCTACTTGATGTCTGTCCTTTGGAAAACTTGCAGGGTGCTGATCCGTCAGCATGGACCAGAGTGAAGACCCACGGGCAGACGGATGTGAGTCTGACAAAGAGTGTGGAGTCGGTTTGGTACAGCTGAGCTCAGACTCGATTAGCTAAGTGGTAGCCAACCTGCAGACCTGAACAAATAAATGTTTATTATCCGAGGCACTGAGATTCTTGAAGTTATTCGTTATGCAGCAGAAACCAACAGGCACAAAGTCCTTGGGCAAGTAACTAACTCTTTGGAGCTTCCATTCTTTATGGACAAAATAGAAAGATTAATACCAACCTTGCAGGGCAGTTGTGAGGATTAGCTGAGACAAGCACAGTTCCTGGCGTAGACGGAGTGCGTAGAGTTTTGTTTTGTTTTGTTTTCTGAGCAGGCGGTCTTCTTAGGGTGGTTTCTGATGCTGATGCTGTTGGTGGCAGAGCGGGAAGCCCTGACCTTTAGGTAGAAGCTGGTTCCAGCAGGTTTTTCTCCTCCTGGCCTCCCGGCCCCCAGGGGGCCTGACTGGCTGAAGCAGATGGAACCGGGCATGGATTCCTCAGGCCCTACCTGGGACTCTGGTGGCCTGAGTGACACCCTGGAAAGGCTCGTGGTGAATGCATGTCAGTTTTCTTAGGGGCACTAAATGCCATGCTCTTCCCTTCAGAAGGGAAAGGGCTGGTCAGAGGTCTGGGGTCTGGGACCCTGGGTCGTAGCAGGTCCCAGACCTCCAGGACACTCCTGGTTGCCTTTCCTTCTGTCTGCTTTGAGATTCTGTCCATCAAGGCCCTTTCCTTGTCACCGCCATCCTGGGAGGGAAGGGTCAGAGCCATCGATGCCTGGGCCTTAGGAATAAATCTCTGTCTCTGAGGAGGCCAGGCTCTGTGCCCGAGTGCCGTGGGTTTGTCCCCTTTGACAGAGACCCAGAAGGGCTCACAAGTTGCTGCCCGGCTCCCCAGGCCTCATTCTAGCCTGTGGCCGTGAGTCCCTCCTGCCGGGGGGAGTGTGGCCGTTCCTGCGTGCAGACCTAGAGCTCGCGGTTCTTGAGAAGCTTTTTAGGACAACCTGGGACATTCTTACTGTTCCCGCAGTGAAACCATCTCCCACGCTGAGCGCCGTCTGTGTGGGCACTGTGCCAAGCATGTTCCAAGCAAGACCGCATGTGACAGTCACAACCACTCCAGCACGTGGCACTCTTTTTATTACTGTTTTGCAGAAGACGGAATGGAGGCTAAGGGAAGTGAAGCGCATCGCCCAGGGTCACCTGGCTGATACAGGGCAGAGCTGGGGTTTGGACCAAGGACTGCATGCTGTGCTCCTCGTGGCCGTGATTGCCCCCGTCTGCCTGCCTCTGTCCTTTGTTTCCCTGGCATCTGTCAGATGAGGGCCAGCCCTTCAGAATGGATGTTCTCTCCTGTCTCTGGAAGTTGCTGGCTGCTGGACCATTTCCCTTGGGATTCTCCTTGATGTTGCCAGAGTACATTCTGCAAGAGAGCAGGGTGAGTTAAAGTCATTGTTTTCTCTCTGTGGCTTTGACTGTGACAGTCTGTGGCCAGAGACTGTTCCCTTCTGTTTGGTTTCTTCCATGGAATCATGCACACAGTGGATGCTTGATGAATCCCTGCTAAATCAAAAGGGAAAAAAAGAGATTGTCCTCAAGAAAGTGCTAGACCTCCTTGGTAATACAGCTGTTATGCTGAGGGTAAAGGCTTGGAGCTAAACCCTCCATTATTTGAATTGTCCTTTTTTGAAAATGTAGCTTCTTTGGTGACAGGGACAGGTGCTGGGAGGATGTGATGAGGCAAGTGGTTCTCGAGCAGGAAAGGAGCTGCCGAGAACCTCCGCTTGTCCTGACGTCTTGTGGCTCTGAAAGGCTGGCTGGGGGTGGTCTCACCGTGCCTCCTGGGAGGTGGTGGTGCTCTCCGGGGCCTGACCTGCTGGCCTTCACTCTCCCTGCCTCTGGCCCACTTCATAGGAGTTTCTAAATTCAGCCTTTTAAACAGAAGGGGATTGTGACAAGCAAGACCTTAGCTTTCATCCCTCAATAGCTGGGGAGGGGCTTTGGGTTTTCTGGGTAAATTCATGGGGATGGGGGAGTGGAGACTGTCTTTCCTGTTGCTTCTGAACATGGAGGGTGAACCTGTGTATTTTGTGGGGAGAGACGCCAGCGTGGTCGGGGCAGGGCCGAGGCTCCACTGATAGCACTCGGGCTGCCCAGTGTGACTGGTGGAGCTGCTGCTCTGGGGGGTGGGGCTGAACTGGGCGGGCTGAGTCACCTGGGGCTGCCTGGTGGACCTTCCTCACGGTGGTGGATGGGAAGAGTAGGGTTCTGGTGTGGTGCCTTCTGGCCCTTGGACCCCCAGGGACACGGCCTCAGTACCGACAGAGAGCACGTTTGCTCTTGTGTAATGCCTGTGCTCTTCACGGGCAGGGACAAAGAGAGCTGCACGGAAGATGTACCCACAGTTGCCATGGCACTTTGCAAGCCCCCCTCACTGCCCTCCACTAATTCCTCCTAATCGGTCTGTGTTCCGGGTACTGCCGCGGAGGCGGTGTGTTTTCTGACACAGGACCTCACACGGGGGGTTGGTGCCTCTCTCCTGCAGAGGGGCCTCTGAGGCAAGCTTGGGGTCAAATTAGGCTTCAGCGGCCCCCGGCGATGGCTCCGCACTGGTTGCCTCCCAGCCTCGCACCCACCTGCACATACACGCACACACTCTCATGCCCCCTCACACACCTAACACAGAGACAGTTGGGAAGGCACTTGGCCCCATGGGGGCTGCCCAGCTAGGGTCGCCTCCTCCTCTTCCTCCCTCCCCACAGCCCTCCTTGCCTATCCCAGAGGAATCAGAACCACATAAGGAATCTGTCTGTCCACCTATTTAGCCTTCCGTGTGTACAGTGCAAGATACTCAACAGGTATCTTTTGAGGTTGGCCACATGCCCTGAAGTGTGCAACACAAAAATGGTCAGAGTGGGTGTTTTGACAGAGGGACAGATGTGCCTCTTTAAAACGAGGAGTACATCAGGCTAAAGGGAGAGCGCAGAGGACTCTGGGGCCTGGAGGAGAGGAGGCCAGGGCTTCTGAATGCCTTAGAGGAGACGAGCTGGGGCGCGGGAATCCGGGAGATGGGCCGGCGTGAGCAGAGGCCCGGCTTTGGGAGGTGGGGCCTGTTCAGGGCCCTGCGAAGAGGCCAGCAAGTGGAGCAGACCCCCAGAAGGACAGTCATGAGGACACCAGCAGGGTCCTAAGCGAAACTTCGGAGCCAGGCACCAGTCCCGTCCTCAGCAGCCTCAGGCAGAGCCAGGACAGCCAAAGGCCAAAGAGGTCCCAGCCCCACCCCTGCCCCCCAAGCTGGGGGTGAGCAATGAATGTGGGGAGGGGTGGAGGAACAGTGTGGGGGTCAAGATAAGCAGAGCCCAGGAGTGCTAGGGGGCCTTGGGTGCCCTCCGTCGCAGGGCTCCCAACTCTGTGTGTGGGAGGACACTGATTCGTGCCCGTCGACCCTGCTGGACCGCGAACTCCAGGAGGGCGAGAGCCAGGCTTAGGTTCACTCCCTATCGTGTCCCGGGCACCTAGCAAAGTGCCTGGCGCAGTACTTGCTCAACGAATACCTGTGAATGAATGTTGGGGGCTGAGAGGAGGAGACCAGGGAATTTCTGTGGGGTGTGGGGTGGAGGGTGGGGGGTACAACCAAAATTGCATACCATCGCGGCAAAGGAAGCCTCAGGCTGTGTGGCGTGTCTGGACCTTTGCGGCACCCGCAGATGAGGCCCGGGGACAGCGGTGCCGACAGGGCACACTCTGGAGGCAGGTCTTCCGTCTCCTCTCCCAGGCACTCCCTGGTCCTAGGCACGTGTTGAAGCAGTGGATGCTTTTCATGGCTTTGCTGGGATCAGAGAGGGGTGCTCCTCTGGGGTGTGGAGTTTTGGGGCCTCCATGCAGAACTCTGGTTGGCTCTGTGGCTGGCAGAGCCCTTTGGGAGGACAGAGCTAGGGCCACCAAGTCCATCAACTGGGTGGAAACAAAGAGGCACTTTTCCTCAGAAGATGCGCAGGGTGTTATAATTTGGGAGGATGCAACAAATTTTTTTATAATCGTATAATTTGTATACAATTCCTTGTAATAAAATGTGATGATTATAGTTCTGTTCTCATAAAAGGCCCCCTAATCTAATTAGGAGAGGATGTTTACTGCGCACCAAAATGGTCCATCTTTAAAAGTTTTTTCATTTTCAATTTAAAAAAAAAATGAGAGTCAGCGTCGAGCTTGGAGCCTGCCAGCTCTCCGAAAGCCGGGGCCATGGCTCCGCCCGGCCCCTGGTCCCATCACCTGGGAGCAAGAGCTCCCATCTTGAGGGAGCGAGAGTACTTCCTCATAAGCGGAAACCTTTTCACGTCTGCCAGACACGTTGTCCCCTGAAACAGGGTGTGTGGCCGCCTTCGTTCCACGTTTGTTGAACCAACGCCGTGCACCTACTGTGTACCAGGTACCGTTGTAGGTCTGCCATCATCGAGTTCCACACAGGAGGGTAAGAGGGACAAACAGCCATGTGAAGGATTGCGAGGCTGCAACCGGGACCCAAGCTGTGGCGTGGGGTGCACAGTGCAGCAAAAGCACGCGCCGCTGGGCCCGACCTAATGGGGGTCAGGGAGGGCCCCTGGGGAAGGGAGCTGTGAGTAGAGGTGTGAAGGGCGAGCAGGAGTCAAGTGGAATAAAGGGTGGTGGGAACCCTCCAAGCCAGGGGAGCAGCATGAGGTGGGAGGGTGCCTGACCACCTCTCTCCTCACACTTCGGTGGATGCCTGTTTCCCGTCCCTGCCCGCCCGTGACCGGAGCAGTGGAAGTCTCATCTCGGGGCACAGGCTCGTGCCCCTGCTGGAGAGGTCAGAGCCCCAGCAGCCTCCTCCGTCGGTGTCCTCCTGGAGGGTTTCCTTTTGATCCGCTCCTCTCCTTTGCAGGAAGTCATGGCTCTGGCTCTTGTACAAGTACAGCCATAGCCACCTCCTACCGTAGCCTACCTGCACGGGACAAAGGCCTCCTCACCACCCGTCCGTCAGAGGGATCTTTATGTGGGACAAATCTGTTCCCATCACACCCCTGCTCAAACCTGTCGGCGGTTTCCTACCACCACCTCTGCTCTCCACACCCACCACGCGACTTGTCTCGGGCTAGGGGATGTGCCCCCTCTCCCTCTCCTCAGGGCCTTTGCACATGCCTTTTATGCTCCCCGGATCACTCTTCTCTCCCCACAGCCCGATTCCATATCCCGTTACCCATCTAGTGGGTTGCTCCCCATTCCGCCTTTGGCTCTCAGCTTCAAAGCCAGCTCTTCCAGGAGACCTCCCAGGACTCCCGTGGTAGCCCCTCCCAGGTCCCTGATCTATCGATAGTTTTCCGCTACACTTCACTGCAGATGCTCCATTCCTGTCGCGTTTCCCTTCTGGACTGTAAAATCCTTGAGACCAAGCCCACGTCTGTCTTATTCAGTGTTCTGTGTCTCTGGCGTCTGACCAGTACCTGGCACATAGCAGTGCTCTCAGCAGACGAGCGAGTGGTGGAGTGACAGCTTGGGTGGCTGTGTGTGCCGTCTCCCCCTCCTCCCTGCCCCGGGATGTCAGCGGAGCCCCGTCCCTTCCCAGGCCCTGGCTTTCTGCCAGGGCCAATGGCAAAGCATCGCTTGTGTGCCGTCTCTGCTTGTTGGGGCAGTTGGTCTAGGATGGACAGCCCTCCTTGACAGTGGGCCCCGCTTTGAGGGTTCAGCCTCACAGCGATGGCTGCGAGCAGGGTTCCGTGGGAGGCGTGGACCTGGGGGAGTTCAGCGGAGGCTCAGCCTTGCATTCCTTCTGGTCAGAGGTGAGGAACTCGGAAGTAAGCAGGGAAATGATGGGAGGGGCCCATGCCCCGGGCTCTCAGCTCTGGGCAGCTCAGAGCTTGGATATGAGCTGGAACCATGTCTGCAGTCACGGCCAACTTGCCAGCAGGATCTCAGCAGCTGGGGGGCCGACCGCCTGGCGGGGGTCGAGCCTGAGTGGTGCCAGCAGTGCCCACCCTGGGAGAGCACATCAGGGACATAATTTCTGGAGGCTGCAGCACAGTCGTGGATGGCTGGCAATTATGTATTTCCGATCCATTAAAGAGAGCTTTGGCATAGGAAATACAGACTAGGAGTGAAATTGTAATATAATCAAATTGCATTTTTATGGGAAGCACTACATTTTTTCTCTAAATAAAATTCAGTAACAAAATATTTTATTTGTTTTTTCCTCAAAAAGTGCCTTTCCAAACTCATTTTTCAGAGAAGTCGTGGAAACCAGCATGGCTCAATGGAAGGAAGGCCCCAGTCCGAAGGCCTCAGACCCAGAGTGTGGCGTGGCTGTGATTGACAGCTCAGGGCACCCTGGGCTCAGAGCCTGCCCGCAGCCCAGCGCCCTCCTAGCTGGCTGCTCCTCTTCCACGGAGCCCTCTGGGAGATGGATAAACCCTGAGGTGTCCCTGCTAGGGAGGAGGAAGCGCGTGCTTTCTGAGTCACCCTGTGGTAATGGAGCAGCAGGCAGGTAGGTGTTCAGAGAAAATTATTAGAAGAAGCAGATAAGAGGTTTAGAGTTTGGAAACTGCTGGAGAAGAGGATGTGCAAATTGCCACCTCTATGGGCAAAGGTTTGCAAGAAGGATTTTAAGCCATCCATATGCATAGCTGCAAACATCCACGTGAAAAGTCAGAGATTCGGTTCGTTCCACCGGCATTGGCGCTGCATCTCTGTGTTTGGGAACACCTGGATCATCATTGGAATTTATCGTCCACCCAGATGCTTGACATTTCCTGCATGGGCCAGCTGTGTGCGCACGGCAGGGACGGCACGCGATTCATTCTTTCTCTAAGAACTATAATCAGCTACCAGGTTTTCAATACCTGCAATCAACTATCAGGTACTTGTTGATCTCTTATTCTAGGCCTGCAGAAGGTGCAAGGGACATATATATGTCCCGATGCTCACCGCAGAAAAGTGGCATCTTCGTCGAGAGGCCAAATCAACGAGCACAGTGTGCTCCCTTGGTTCTCTCTCTTGCTCTAACCAGGAGGCCCTTCCAGTGCACGTGGGAGGAACCAGGGAAGGCTGGGTAGATAGGAAGTCTTCTTGGAGGAAGAGAACTACATCCATATCTGACCTGAAGAGTGGAAGAGGGAATGAATGGGAGCTGGGCTCCCTTTAGGCTAGGGAGGACTGGCGGAAGTTCACAGCAGGGTATGGGTATGAGCGGAGGGTGAGCTGACTGGGTGAGGGAGTGGGATGGGAAGTTAGGGCACTGAGACCAATCGCCTGATTGTGACCGTGGGCTGAGTTTTGGGGAACAAGGAACAGTCACCTCGAGTACATAGGGCAGGGCCTGATGGTCAGAGGCCTGAACCCCTAAAGAAGAGAGTTTTTCTTTTATTCAGGGTACGGCGGGTCTCAATGAGGGACTCAGAGTTTGTGCAGTGGGGCCTGCCGTCCGTGTGCCCAGCAGAGGCCTGTGTGGGGATGGACAGGTCTCCCACACGGACCCCCAGCTGTACCGAGTGCCCTGAGACCGCTGTGAAAAGAACGCAGTGTCACCACAAAGCAGTAGCTGTTTGCCCTGAGGCCCCCCTTGAGCAATATTTCCTAAACTTCTGTGATTACTCTGAAGGGCGGGAGTTCGTTTTGCCGCCAGGAGAGGATCCCCTGTGTTGGAGGTGGGCACTGCCACCCCAGGGGAGTCTGCCGGGGAGGTGGCCCTGGAGCTGAGTCCAGGGCAGATTGGAGGGACGGGAGAGAGAACCTGGAGGGCCAGCAGGGCCACTGGGGGGAAACTGGGGTGTGAGGGGCTAGACTCAAATGCAAACGCTAAGCAGAGTGTAGAGTGGGGAAGATGGGAGGACTGTGGGGAGGGGCGATGGCAAGAACATTAGCTGCAGTGTTGTCCTCAGGGAGTCACGCGAGGACATCAGACAGCGCCTCTTTTTTTTCTGAGGGGCACCTGCCTCTGGCTGGGGCTTCTGTCACCTGAGTGGGTGGCTGCCACCCATGCCAGGAGCTGAAGGACTGCGCAGTGCGAGGGGCCTTTGGTTTTCCAGGCTCTGAAATTCAACGCCCCTTCTCCCACCTCAGAGAGCCCGGCACAGTGCTGGGGGCCTGGCCCAGGGCTACTGCTGAGGCATCAGAGGCCCCGAGGGTGGGGCGGGGGGACAGAACAGAAAGTCAAAGGAAATCAGCTTACAAGTTTGTGTTTCTACCCTACAGAACTCAGAACTGTGGGCCCTGTAATAGTCCTTATCAAAGTCACGTGTTTACGGAGGAAGTCAGAGTAATTGAATTTAGAAAAAACGAGTTTCAAGTCAGACCTGTTCATCCCCTTGAAGGCTGCACCCAGTTGTCTGGCTTTTGTGAGAGCTCTGTCCTCGGGATGACTGGGGCGAGAAAAATGGAGGACAGCGGCTGTTTTGAGGTGAAGTCATACCGCATTTTCAAATCGATGACAGAGGACAGAAACCCTTTAACGGGAAAGAACTAGTTGTCCCCCCACATCCGTTCTCCTATTCTCTAGAACCCTGTTTTCA
This sequence comes from Mormoops blainvillei, assembly GCA_004026545.1. Classification (NCBI taxonomy): domain Eukaryota; kingdom Metazoa; phylum Chordata; class Mammalia; order Chiroptera; family Mormoopidae; genus Mormoops; species Mormoops blainvillei. The sequence continues at coordinate 22,851 of PVJD01011429.1, forward strand.
GAGGGGCTCCCATTCCCAGCCTTCCTGCCACCGGCCTCCAGCCATTTCCTGCGTGCTGATCCGTGGCGGGTGAGTGCAGGTTCTTGAGTGACTTGCAGGTATGCCTGTAAACCGTGTGCCTTGTATCCAGCCCCCCTTTCCCTTTGCATTCTGTCTGGAATGCAGGTGTGCTGGGATGACCCTGGATGGCAGCATCCTCGGGTGGGAGGAGCAGTCAGATAGAAGGGGTCTGGCCCCCGGGAACCGTGAAGCCACCACGCCAGCCTGGGCCGATCATGCCCACATTGTCGTGCAAGAGAGAAGTAGACATCTCCCTTATTTAAGCTACTGTTACTTTTTCTTTTCTTTTTAATTGTAGAGAGAGGGGAAGGGAGGGAGAAAGACAGGGAGGGAAACACTGATGTGAGAGAGAAACATCTATTGGTTGCCTTCCAATACGTGCCCTGATGGGGGACCAAACCTGCAACCCGGGCTTGTGCCCTGACTGGGGATCGAGCTGGTGACCTTTCGGCTCACGGGATGACACCCAACTGAGCCACGCCAGCCAGAGCTAAGCTAGTGTTCCTTTGGCTCCCTCCTCACAGAGACTGCATCTCGTTCTTTGTTTAAAATTCTTTCATTTGAAAGTTGAATATATACAATTGGAGAATAAAGAAAACGTATAAACAAATTACCTTAAGGTTTTGACAGCTGTGTGGATTTGCTGCCTTGGGACATTCCTTCACGAGAGGCAGGAATGAAAGGTTTTCTAAAGACATGCCAACTTGCAATGAGTTTTGCGAACTCACCATCCTGGGAAACTCCTCTCGCTGTCTGCCCCCCCGCCCCCGGATATTCTCCCATCTTACGCCCTCCCTCTGCCTGTGTTTATCCCTTATCCTGGCTGAGGAGTTTATCATCTCTTGCTGGATTGAAATGCGAACTCCAAGAGGGCAAGGGCCTTTGTTCACTGCTTGTCCCCACACTACAAAGGGTGCCCTGCAGATAATAGGTGCTCAAAAAACACCGACTGACTTGGCAACCACATAGCTCAGACTTTGTCTCCTGGCCGCAGGGCTCCCTGTCCTCTTCCCTCAGTCCAGTCTACACAGTCATTTTTCTAAATCTCGCCATCATGCAGATCCTACCCCCAACCCCGCCCCTCACTCCAGCCTGTTATTGGCTCTCTACAGGGTAGAGTCCATAGTCCAGGAGTTGTGACACTTGGGTCCCGGTTCCTCCTGCCTGTGACCCTGGGCCACAGGCTCAGTCCCTCGTGCACCCAGCAGCTCCCAGGCCCACGGTGCCATTTTCTATGCCGGTGAGGGTTTTGCTGCCTCCACTTGCAACACCGTTTCCCGCTCCTTCCCCTGGTGAACTCACCCTCCAAGGCTCGGCCTCTGCTGACCGCTTTCCACCCACCCCTGCCCGGCAGAGTGGGCCCTCCCTGCGTGGCTGCCCCATAACACAACCACATTCCCATTGTCTGCTTCCTTCCACTGGAGTTACTTCTCTGGAGTTTGCCCATCTGTCACCGTGGTTAGCTTCACCTTCATTCCCAGCCACCCGATCAGCGCAGACAGCAGTGAAAGTAACAAATGAGTCAAGCGACTCTGCTTTTATCCTGTCCTGTAACCTTGAATAAGTCATTTTCCACAGCTTTCTGGCCTCAGGCCCTTTGTGTGTGAAATGAGGATAGTAACGGTCCTCTGTCCCTCTCATCCAGCCCTTGTAAGCATCCAGGGAATGTGCATGGGCGAGTGTCGCCGTCTGCATGGTGTGGATATCAACGCCAGTTCTCCTGGCTGTGATGCTGGGATGGCCTCAGCCACAGCCAACAAACACGACACTGAACCAACTGAACTGCCCAGACGATGGGCCTCCTTTATTTACACAGATACTTTTATAAAGCACTTGCTGTGTGCCAGACATGGTTAAACATTTTACAGTATTATCTCACTTAACCCCATCTGCCGCTCTCTGCAGTGGGTGCTTTTCTTGCCCCCATGTATAGAAGGGGAAAGTGAGGGCAGGCTGAAGCATGGCCTGAGGGCCGAGCTAGCGAGTGGGGGGACAGAAGTCTGAGCCCAGGCAGTCCGGCTCTGCCGTCCAGGCCGCTACCTTGGCACCTGCTGCCTTTCCAAGGCTAGCGAGGGCCAGAGGGCTGGAGAAGTGGTTGTGGCAAATGGGTGGAATGGCCCGAATTGTGATTTTTATTTGGCATTACAGGAGAAATCAGAAACCCCAAACAGAGGTCCCTGTGCTGTCCAGTGGGTTCTCTGCAGACGCAGTGCGACTTCACAGTAACAGACGCAGACCTCGTAATCAGGTGATCTGACAGCCGCGCCATTTGTCAGGGAAATTATGCCCCTCTCGAAGTGATTGTGGGGCGAATAAGAAAAATAAATGAGTCGGGAGTATGTCAGAGCTGATAAGCCTCAGGGACATGGCTGAAACACAGCAAGGACAGGCTCTTTAAAAGCGGTTGCTGGTAGAGCGATTGGGACCGGCTTCGTAGGCATCCATCACCGGAGCAGTGCGGCTACCCGGCGCTTGCCAAGTGCTGGTTGGGAGCCCACATCCTCTGGCTCTTACCCGGCTGGTTGTTCCAGACTTCCATTCCCGGGATGGCTGGCACAGAGTGGGTGCCTAATAGGGCTCAGATAATCCCTGAGTGGCCTGGGTGAGAACAAAGAAGCAGGGAGGCCGTTCCATCCCGGGCTGGCTGCAGCAGCAGAAGACGCTGCGGGCCAGGCCCTGCCACGCAGCAGCAGCACCAAGGAGAGCCCTTCCTGACCTCAGCCCGGCATTTCGCCGTTCCCGGGCACCTGCATGTCTCGTGCTACCTACCTTCTGGGCTTCTGGGTTTCGCTCTTTGTGCGGACACAGCATGTGCTGGCTCTTGATGGCCGCCGCCGTTAGACAGAAGTTTCCTTCTCTGGCGCATTCTAGCTTTCCCTTCCCAGCTCAGCCAGCCAAGCGCCTTGCCCCGGTGTGGCGGCTGCATTCCTTCTGAGGGGCCATGTTGAAAGCCCATGAACTTAGAGTCAAACGGGAGGGGATAGGTTTTGTCATCTCAAAGCCAGGTTTCTAGCAGAAGAAACAGCATGGCCAAGCAGACGAGTGCACTAGCCCACCCCTGGAGAGTTGCTGAGGCCCCTGGGGACAGGCTCCTGACACCAGGAGAACGGTCGCCCTTGCCCTTTGAAAATTAGAACCGTGTGTCTCTGTCTCCACGGCTCGGCCGACCCTGCTAGGGCTGGACAGGCCCCGTACACTGGGTCAGGTGTTCGGTGTTGTCAACCAGCTGTTCGTGAGAGAAGAATTTATGGGCTCTTTGGAACAGGTCCTGAGAGTGTAGACTGAAGCAACATGGCTGTCATTTAAATCTTGTCACAAATAATCTCCACCCCTGCAGCTTCTCTTTGGGAAGAGGCAGGCTGCCTAATAAAGCGATGGATAATAATTGGGGGATGTCCTTCATTTATGGCTGCCCCGGGTCATCTGGCAATTGTGTAGCTCTCAGTTACTCCTGGCCCCCTCCTTGCGCGGAACCGTCGCCCCAGGCCGCACCTACTGACTGTACCACAAGGGCAGCTCCCCATTTCTTGTGATGCTTCGAGTCTCCTGGCTGAAGGTTCGTGTTCCGCAAACTCAGTATCTCACTGATGAGTCCCTGGAGGCTTGGAGGCGGAAAGACAGACCAGCGGTTAGGTTGGACAGAGAGAATACGCCTCTCTCTGCCGAGTGTCAAAGAAGCAGGTGTCTCCCTCAATGGGTACTTGGGGGAGAGAGTGTTCAAATCTTGGCTGCCACCGTGGCTGGGTGAGGGAGAAGGTCAGGGTCAGTGGTTGCGTCTCTGTGCATGGGAAGCTCGGGGTGGTTGACAAGCAACAAGTGAGGGACAGGTGGGGAATGACCTCGCAGAGACATGCAACCATGAGTTAGGGTGCAAAGCCTGGATCCTAGCAGGTGCTCTCTCCCCTGCAGCCACCCTGGTCGACCTGGAGGGTGGGTGGGAGGACAGAGAGGCTGGGTGCAGGCAGCAGCTGGCCGGGCAAGGTGAGCATCCCGCTGCTGCATTTGCTTACGCGTCACTTTCAGCCCTGCGCTTGGCATGTAACTGCAAACAAGACCTTCCCCTAACGTGGAACTTAATGATCCCTTTAATGCCCGAGCCGCAGCATCACTTTTCTCTCTCTCGCCTGTTTCCTGTCAGCCATGGGGCATTAAACCGGTGATAAAAATGCCTTTTTGGCATGGTCCACAAACTCACCAAGAGGCTCCTGGTAGCAGTATAGCCATCCAGCATGAAATCAAGAGGCAATCACCGCGGATGAGGCGAGATGAGCTTTGAGCAGGAGCAATTAACAGAGCCCACGTCCCGGGTCCCGTCCTTCACCATCTCCTTGCGCCCGCGCCCCCTGCCTCGGCCCCAGCGGGGAGGGCTCCCCCGCGGAACCCTGCTGCCCAAGTCCAGTTCCCAAGTCGGTGCTTTTCTTTCCCTGTTGGTGTTGGGGGCGGTGGAGGACGCTCCATCACGCCTCTAATCCAATGGGGCCCGGCGTTCGTGACCCACATGGCTCTTGGGAACAAATGTCCTTTGGTTATGTTTTCAACCCAGGAAATAGGAGACACAAAAGAGAAAAAAAAAGGGAAGAAATGCCCAGTTATGAATATGCATTAATGTGATGCTGTGTTCAGAGAGGGGAGCAGGAACCATTTATTTGAAGGAAATCGGATCTTGATACATGGCCGGCGAACATGCCCACTTCTCCATCACGCAAGCACGCGGGGCAGGCTTGATTTATATGGTGTGGCTGTGAGGGTTTTTTTCCCAATTAAAAATGAACTGAGAAAAATCATTAATTTAACTACTGTATATTAAATTTGCATTAAAGCACCCGTTTGTCTATATTTATATGCGAGTTATCGAAAATGTGAGCTCATGAATTCTAATTTTTAAGATCACATGCCCAATATTGAAGATAAATTTTATTTATTTCTGCAATTAATTCTATGAGAACAAATAGCTCTAATTTAGGGGATGGCAGATGTAACTGTCCGTTGGTGCCCTCCCTGCATAACACACACAACATTCATCTTTTCTCATTAGGTCCGTCCTGCGCCTGGTCTCCAGATATGCAAACCTTGGCTGTCTTTTGTACCTCCTGCCGCCACCCACCCTGAGCAGGCACGCCTGGGAAGCACTTGGGAAAATATGGACCGTGTCAAATCTTCTTTTTCTGCCTCTCTGTGATGGGCAAGGGCTTGAACCATATCCCAAAGGCTAAACAAACATTTCTCCAGAGGATGGCTTGACATCAGTCACTTGGGGGGAGGACCGGGTGGCTATTCCCTGGAGCCACTGCCCCACACAGACCTTAACGTCAGCACGTGGATCACAAGGAAGAGAGGCTGTGACCCAGCCTCTCCGCCTGAGCACCAGGACGCCTGGGTACATGTAGGCCTTTGCAACCCCCTCTGCAGGAGGTCACCCCCTGTACCGCCTCCCCGCCCCCTACCTTTGCTGGGCTGGGCGGGATGTGATGAGTCTTATAGGCTGCAGGGTAGTCAACGCCAGTCAGGGCACAGTGTTCCTCAGGGCGCCCAAGGGTCAGGGTTCCGGTCACAAGGCTGCAGTGACCAATGGCGCCCGTTGGGGTTCTCAGAAGCCCCGCCCCCAGGGCTGTCAGGTGCTACTCGCTGTCACCCAGGTGTCTAGAACAGGGCAACGTGTTTGTGTAAAGGGTTTCTTTTGGTAGGTGGCTGCACGCACTGCCAGCTCTGGTGCTGAGGAAATAAGTACAATGGTTTGCATACCCACTGGGTTACACGTGGGGCATATGCTGGTTTTAGCCATTCATTCAGGGCAGTCCCTGCCCTCAGGAGCAGAACAGACAGTGGCAATGCAGTGTGAAGGGCACTGGGATCAGGGCCCGATTCGGGGAGCTGGCAGCAAGGTCTGGGTGACCCCCGCTCCTACCTGGGGGGCTGCCAGCGGATTGGGTGGCTGAGCTCACGTGTGCACCCTGAAGTGTTTTCAACTCGTCAAGAGGTCCTTGGTCCCATTCTCAAGGCTGTCACATCTATTTAAGAGGCTGAATTGCCACGTCCCCTCACTGCCAGCCACAGTGCTGCGCGGTTGGCGCCATCATGCGGAAGGTGAGGGTTGGGCCAGGAAGAGCTGTGCCATGCTGGGGGTCCTTCCACTGCACCGCAGAGTACTGAGAGTCTCACTGACCAATGTCCCCTCTGCAGGCAGGGCTGAGGCCTCTCGGGCCGTGCCCCCAAGGGCCCCTTAGCAAGAGGTCACTTGCTCCTTGCCAGGAGCTCTTTTCCTGAGCGTGGCCTCGTCCTCTGGGACCAATTCAAAGGCAGCTCCAAGGGTAGTCCTGAACTGGGGCTCTGCCACAGCCAAGGGGTGACTTCCAGCAGTCTCTTCCATGCAAGAGGAACCCAAGGCTGAGTCCAGAATGCTGGCTCCTTCAGAGATCAAGCCTGCCTTGCTGGGGGTCAGGGATCACTAGTGAAACAGATGCTTTTCCAACACAGGCGCTTCCAGCAGCTGGAGTTTCCCCTGCCCTTGCTCCTCCCCCAGGGAGGCTCTAGGTTCCTTCTGATTAGCAGCCTTTCGAAAATCACATTTTGTGATAATCAGCCCCAGGAACGCACAAGTCAGTTACATCCCATTATCAATGACAATTGTCATGCAAGAGTGGTTTTTTTTTTCCCCTTTGTCCTCAGTAACAGAGTGATCAGACAGCCTCCCTTCGATTTTTACAGGGTTGATCACCCTTACAGTTGGCTCTAGAATGTATTTACATATCACAGACCCCACGGGGGCCACCGCCCAGCCCTTCTGGTGGCTCCAGATGGGAAGCATCGGACTCAGGGCTGCTGGAGTCAGGAAGGGCTGTGGTGATCACCTGTCATTCCTCTGAGGGTAACGAACATATGCCTCTGTGTTGGGGGTCGGCCCTGCTTCCCTCGTGACTCGCCTTCTGGCCTCATGTCATCTGGGGCAGCTTGGTAAAGCAGGGGTAGGGTGACCACTTGCCACCTCCCACCCGGAATCTGCCCTCCCTGGACAGCTGGACATCTGGAGACAAAGCCAGAAGCAGGCCAAGGCTGGGGCTGGTGCCAGCCTGTCCACCGGCCACCTCTCCCTCCTGCACTTGTCCCCATCCAGGTGACCAGTGCTGACCACTAAGGCAAATCATCAGAACACAGGAATTACCTTGGGGAGATACCCGTCATCCCCACCGGGGGGCATGCCTGTGTGGCGCTCACTGCTGCCTGCCCTGGGTGCCCCTGCTTTGTCCAGACATCCAGGACTCAGTAAAGAGGCCGCGGCACCCAGTGGGGAAGAGCTCCGGCCCCCCCAGGCCTGGGTTCCGTTCTGACGCCGCCATGACTGGCTGCGTTACCTTGAGCAGGTCATCCCCTCTGCTGAGCTTCAGTTCCCTCACCTGTGAAATCGGGGCGATGGATAGTATCTCTCATGAGGGTAACGGGAGGTGATGCGCGTGACAGTGGTAGCCTAGCGGCTGATGTGATGTCACTGTTTATCCTGCCGTCGCCGGATTCCTGCGTGGACTTTGCGGCCACCCCTCCTGTTGGCCAGAAATGGGGTCAGCGTGCCAGGAGAAGGAGGGGTCTTCTCCCGCGGGGCCGGCAGGGCTTTTCATTTGATGAATGTGCATCGGGGACTCACTGGGGGTCGACCTCACCTGCAGTCATGAGCTGTTTCTTGCCCTCAGTGAGATCCTGGATGAGAAGAGATCGGAGACTGGGTAATCCACTAAGAAGCGGGGCCACGTTTTAGGGGAAGCCTGGCCAGGGAGCGCTCGCTTTATGTTGAGAGGGTCCTACCAAGGTCTGCCTGGAGGAGGCGGCATGTGGCAGGGCTGCGAGGATGAGGTCCGCCCCCTCGGGGGGGATCCTGTGTTTGGAGCGTCACGTATGGCCCCACGCACAGGTGTTACACGTCTGGTGGAAATCTGTGGTTCGCAGGTGTCTCTTTCCTTAGCTGCAGGCTCTTGGGGGTAGGGGAAGTCAGCATGCTGTGCGTGTGTGTACCCAGAATTCAGTTCAGGGCCTCGCAGTAGGACGCAGTAGCACTGGATAAATAAATACGAGAATAAATGAATGAAAATGTGAATGAATGAATGGGAAGGCATAAAAAAAAGTGCTTTTTTGTGGAATGCAATCTGGGATTTGTATATGAACTTCGGGAGCCAGCAGAGGTTTTTGGATATTACTATGATTTATGGAAACAAAATAAGAGATCTACCTGCCACTGTGACATCCCAGCTCCTCTCACCGTCTTGCCTTTTCTGAGCCTTATTAGAGCCTTCTCCATAACCGAACATATATCTTGCCTAGCTGTGGTCACCATGGGGCAGACTACCCAGTCGGAGGGAGGGAGAGCCAGGGTGCTCAGGGGTGGGGAAGAGGGGCTGTTGCCATAGTCCGGGGAGGTGGGACGGGGATCCGGGTCAGTGGGGCTGCATGCCCTTCTCAGCCCTCAGAGAAGAGCTGCTGCCACCCACCGAGGGCCTGAGCAGATGCCTTCTTTGAAACAGGCGACCGGCGACAGCCTCAGAGAGTTCTGCAGGCCCTCAGAGAGTTTGCTTTTAAGAATTTCTATGTCAGATCTGGAATTAATTCAGCCACTTTCCTGCTCTCTGAGCCTGTGCCAGGCGGTTACCTCTTGGTTGCCCAGAGCGACGACCCCACCTTCCAGGGCTTTTCAAGAGCCTGGGTACTCAGGCCGCTGGGAAAATTCCGGGGACCAGCACCTAGTTCTCGGGTGCGCAAGGCATCGCCATTCCCACTGTGCACCAAGGAATTAATGTGGCAGGCCCGAGACTGCCGTCCTTAGAGACTCCTGCTGGCCAGGCTGTGCTGGGTGGGCATCTGGGAACTCAGCTGGTCGGTAGTTCCCTGCGCTGACGTGAAACTTCCGCTAAGTGACGCAGGAGGCTCGCTGTGCCTGGGCTGTGCGCTGTGGCTTGTGCTGAGCGCTCGCTTTCCCCCCCGGGTACACGCCAGACAGGGGCTGTCTCTGTGACCAGCCCAAAAGCCGTGCAAACCTCGGCCTTAATGAGCTGCCATGGGCAGAGGCGTTGCACACATGTTACTGCATTTTCCTTGTTGGGGGAAAAGCGAGATTGGGTGACCCCGCGGGCAGGGGAGAGCACGGGGAGGCCCGCGTGTGGGTTCTTCCAGACGCCGCCGGTGACCTGCTCCCTTGGGATCCAGCAACCAGGCTCGCGTTACTGTCCCGCTGTAATAAATCCTACCTTGGAGTGTGCGCTCTGCTGACTGTTCTAGTGAATTTCTCAACAGGGGGTGGTCTTGGGGACCACCTCCGACTGGCCCACTGTCACCAGCCTCCCCACCTAAAGACAAGGAGCCTGACGCACATTCGTCTCTGTACCCCCTTCCCTTCCCCTGGGCTGTGCAAGCTGTCACTGTCCACCTACCAGACTGGCAGGTCTGATGGCCCATGACCAGTCCGACGGTGCCACGAGGGAGGCCAGACAACATTTCTCTCACAGAAAAAATTATTAGTAATAACAACAACAGCATAGTAGCAGCCACGGTTTATTGAATACTTCTTTTTGGAAAGTATGATGTCAAGGTCTTTGCCTTCCAACCGCCAGCAGTCAATCGCCTGCCCTTGTCCTCGGCAATCTCTGAGGAGCATTTGGTGACATCCATGATGACCTCCATTGGACCAGCCCGGAGTCAGGGAGACAGGAGCCACGCCAGAGTGTTGTGATTGCTCGGTTTTACTGATCATAGCTGCACACGCACTACTCTGCCTGGGGCCGGAAACAAGGGGACAGAGCGAGGCTATCAGCGTGCGGAAACTTGGAGGAGGGTACCGACCAGGGACATTGCCCAAGTGGCATTGGAATCAACTGCCGCTACCAAGGTGAAGGCCATGGCTGGGATGAGGTCGGCGGGAACAAGAAACTCTCCTCCAGCCTCCTTGCGTCCCTCCTGTGCTGTGACAGGCAAAAGCCAGCAGGAATCCAGGTGGCAATGGAGAACTATTGTCCCAAGTCCTAGTGCTGGCATCACAGGGCAGGATAGAGGCTAGAGGGCTGGGGGCCCAGAGTCAGCAGCTAACCCCCTGGCACAGTCCGTTCCTTTGTCATTTAGGATCCACACACACACTCCCGTCATACATGCGTATGAATTTTTATACAACTATGTGTTCACCAAACAAGATGCAACCATCCTTCAGACAAATGCGGGTGCTCTCGCCCTAGAAAGCTCACATTCCAGGAGACACAAAAGCTCAACAGCCCCTGTATCCATACCCGGTGAAGCTAATTAACCCTCTACTTCACTTATGTTTCCACATGGCTATCTGCAGTGTGTAAATGTTGTAGTTAGTCACCACCAATAATTCTTCATGCAAAGTACAGGAAGAGGAGCGAGGAAAGATGAAATTAATTGAGGTACAAGGGGGGACCCCAAAAAACTGGAACTATCTCCTGGAGGGCGGGCCCCTTGTAGTACAGGCTTCCCCCACTAGGCGAGTGTTCTAGGAACCCACCCATGTAAGTGCACCAGCCGGCGTCCTTGCGAGAGTCTGCATTCGGCTCCAGTAAATTTTTTTGGAAGACCCTTTCAACGGTGTGTTTGCCCATTTCGTGGTGGGTGATTTACGAGTGCACCTGCCCACACCGCGCTGAGTGGTCCGCAGTTTCTGACCAAAAATGACGTGGCCCTCATGCCCTACACTCTCCCTACTCACCTGATGTCACCCTGAGCGACTCTTCTTTGTTTGTTTCCCTGGATGAAAAAAGTTCTCAAGGGGAAACATTTTGCTGACGTGGAGGAGATGAAACAAAAAATGGCAGAAGCACTAAAAAGCATCAAAATCGACGCGTTCAAAAACTGCTTTGAGCAGCGGGAAAAATGTCTCGATAGGTGTAGTGCATCAGATGGAGAGTACTTTGAAGGTGACTGAAGTTTAAATGTGAGAATAAATAAACAGTTTTTTATATTATAAATAAATTCCTTTTTTTTTTTTTTTTGGTTCCTCCCTTGTATACAGAAACAGGAAGGAAAACGAGCATCAGTGCTACAGTCTGTGTCTGGACGTGGTCTCAAGGCCAGAGTGGAAACCTACAATTCTCCCTTGCCGCCTTTTCATGTTTTCACCGGGTTCTTCACTGGATCGCTGGGGGCCGGCGGGGGAGTGATGTTCTAAGTCTTTATCCCTGAAGGTTTTAATCCACAACGGTCCTGCCTTTTTTTGATTGCCCAAGTTTTTCATTAACTTGGGGGTGGACATGGAAGTACCGAGGGAATCCGCTGGGTTCCAGGCCCTTCTGTGCCCCTTCTGTGCAGCTACCACCCTTTGGCGAGGAGCATCCACAGTCCCGCGGCAGCGGTCCCCTGTCAGTTCAGCTGTAGGGGGACCCTCCTTGGCCACGGAGCTTCCTCAGCTTCCGGTTCAGTGGCCTCAGTTTTGTGCATCCTGGTGGACATTCTTCCACCAGGAATGTCAAAGGACATTCTTCCTTTGAGGAGCAAGGTCCCCAAGCCAACAGAGGCTGAAGTTGCAACGATGGAAAGAAAAAAGGCTGTGAGCAGGTTACTAGGCGTGATGAGGGGAGCCACTCCCATTTCCACCCCTTGATTCCAGACCTGTGTGTTCCTGCTTCAGGGAGAAGGGCACCGTGGGTCGGTCGCTGACTGAGAGCGTGTACTGCATCCTGTAAGTCAGAATCCCAAACCCTTGGTTTTCCGCTCTCTGTCCCCACCACACGAACCCCATAACCCTAACCCACCCTACCACTTCATCTCAGTCTGCTTTGCTGGCTCCTTCTTGTCTTACCGGCCTCTAATTATTGATTTATCCAGTCCTTAATCCTTGGCTCTATTTCTTTTTATAGCTGCGCTCCCTCTCCCTGCGACCTCAGCTAGCCTCGGGGCTTAAAACGCCTTCTCTACGGTGATGATCCCCAAGATTAGGTCTCCAGGCTTGATTTCTTCTGAAATCCGAACCCAGATATCCAGCTGCCTTCTCGATAGCTCCCTCGTGCATCCAGTAGGCATCTCACCATGAACGTGTCCTCGCTGGACTCTTGGTCTCCTCTGGACACACACACATTGCCCGCCCACTGCTTGTGCTAACACACGGGTCTGCTCTTCCCCCAGGCTTCCCTTCTCAGTTCCTGCCTGGTCGCCACACCCATGCAGTTGTTGGTCAGATAGGCAGTTTTGGGATTATCCTCTCTTGTTTTCTTTCTCTTATACTCCACCTCCAAGCCCTCAGCAGATGCTAACACCTCCCCCTTCAAAATAAATTCAGAATCTGAGTAGCTCCTGGTGTTCTGCCACCCCCACCCCCCAGCCATCGTTATCTTTGTTTAAATCATTTATTACAACAGCCCTCTAACTGGTCTCCCACTTCTGCCTCCCTAGAGCTTGTTCTCGACACAGGAGCCAGGGCAATCCTTTTCCAGTGTTTCTTCGCAGTACTTAACATCACCCAACATGATCTGTAATCGTTTGTTTATTTTCTGTCTCTGCATTAAAATCTAAGCCTCCACGGGAATCAGGACTTTATTGGTTCGTTCACTCCTGTCTCCTCAGCATCTTATTCTTGGCGCATTGTAGGTTTTTGGTAGTTATTTGTTGAAGAAATAAATGACTAAATGCAATATCTTACATAATTCTCACAATAACGCTTTGTTTGAGGCCAGTAAAACTCAGAGCGATTCAGTAACTTGACCAATTCCCCACACCAGCAAGTGGCAGATTCATGACCCGGATTCTCCCTCGAGTCCAAAGGTGTAGATCTTGCTGCTCTGCCAGCCTCTGCCACGTTTCTGTTTGCTTCCCACGTGGCTCAGGCCTGGAGAGAATGTTTTCCTCAGGTCAGACATCATGTAAATCTCCATTTATGAAACTGCTTTATTCACTGGCAGGATACATTTTCCAAGCCTTTGCCTAGAGACTCCAGCGGGTGGGATCCACTTCGTCCCTGAACTTAATGGTCTTTTCCACACCAGACTTTCCTGGTCTTCAAGCGTGCCGTCCTCTCTAAGGCCAAGTGCAGCAGAGACCGCAGGCTGACGTGCTCTCGCGTGGCCGAGGGGGCAAAGGCACTCCTCATCCCGTATCCATATCCATGCAGGGACCAAATCACGGACAAGCTGCCCAGATGCCAGGGAGGTCAGCTACATGACCCCCCTGCCCCCAGGGCTCAGGATTTGGGTCCCTAGACTTGCCTCCCTGGGAAAGAGTCTCAGCAGAAGAGGTTTGATTCAAGTAAATGTTTCATGGCTGAAGACGGGCTTGTGTGTGCGAGTGATTCTCTCTTTTGAGAATTTCAGCTTTTAAACAGAGGCGCAACTGATCAATCTTGGTTTCAGGTTTACAAGTGTTATCTTTTCCGAAGACTAAATTTGTGTGAGCACGAACGTCCTAATGAAACACGGCGTTTTCCTCTATGGAATGCACCGTCTCTGGGGCAGGACTCTGCAAGAGTCCATGAAACTTCTCATGGCCTTTGGGGAAGCACATCATTATCCCTCTAGATGTTTGGAAGCAGGACCGCAGCCCTCACGGTGGAAAAGTACCCAGAGTAATTTAAACTATTGAACATCGAGAGACTCAACAGAATACAGAATTAGATAAGAGAAGTAAAGGGACGCACAGGTTTTTGGCTTTTTTTTTTTCCCCTTCCAGTTTCTGATAGGGAACTGGCTTACAAATGTAAGAAATTTCCATTTTGACGATATTCTCAATTTAATTTTCAGGCCGACACAAATTTGACTCAATTTTATTTTAAGAAGCCCAAAAGAACAATCTATTTTTTAAACATCTGAGCCTGTAGCTGTAGTCCAAATCAAAACCTCCTGGTGTTCTTTGCATCTTCGTGTAATAGGAAATTGGCAATATTAATACTAATGTTTTTTGCTGTTAAGCCCAAATTGGTTATTATCCAACTCCTTCTAAGGTTGAGGCAAAGACTTTCCTAAGAAAAATAAAAATACAAGAGAACAGTTACATTTCAAAGCATTTTTGAAGAACTGGAATCTTGAAAGAAGAAACTAATTAATAAAAAGTCTTGTTAAAAGCAGGATTATTTTCAGAGAGCTGAGAATACATGGAATTTAAAGTGTTCTCAACAAAAGGTATTGTTAGAAGGTTTCTCCAGCTATCTGAAAGGGATTGAAAAGTAACCAGAAAACCCCAGTAGTGTCAGTCCCGTGGGGTTATAAGACAGCAAAAAAATGTAAACCTCGTTTTTCCATACTAATTTCAGTGTTAGGATTTAAAGGATTCTTAGGATAAGGCACTTCTTTTCTTTTTTAAAATTTTTGTTCTATTACAGTTGTCCCAATACCCCCGCCCCCCAACCCCCACTCCCACAGTCAGTCCCCCCCTGTCGTCCATTTACCTCAAAGCCTGTAAATGACAGGTGTCATTTACATCTGTTCCTTGTCTAGACCTTTTTCCTTCTTTACCCCCTCCCCCCCTCCCCGCTCCCCCGGGGTCACTTCCCGTCTGTTCCTTGTTTCCATGCCTCTGGTTCTATTTTGCACGTTTGTTTGGAACTGGAGAGCATTATGCTAAGTGAAATAATCCAGGCGGCAAAAGACAAATACCGTGTGATCTCACCTATAAGAGGAACCTAATGAACAAAACAAACAAATGAGGATAAAGCATTTCTTTGTGAACAAATACGATGAGCAGATATTAATCCCCCCATCCACGGCTGTATTTTGCTTTTGTCTCTAAAATGCCTCTTATGTCCTCTAGTCCAGTAGAAATGAAACATTCTGTGTAAGCCAGTCACGCGCTTGAGGGTCCCCCAGCCTCCCGGGGCCTGGATATGGAGCCTGGGGTGGGGAGGGGTTGTGTCTGGATGAGGAGGTCACCAAGGCTGAGCCCAGAAGCATCCCCACTAGGCCCAGGGCCGTACACCCCCTGCTGCTGACCCTGACATCCTTCCAGGGCTCAGAGGCCAGATCGCAGGGCTCCCCACTGCTGGGTGTCAGAAGCAAGGGGCGGTTCCTTCCTACCCTTCTGCAGTCCCTTGAGAGAGTCACTGAGATCTGCCCAGGTGAGATAAGGAGGCTCTTCTCACTGACCACCCCCACCAACGGCTATGTATTTCTCATCTTTGTGTACCCCAAAGGGCCAGCGGGGAGTGGCTCGTCTGAGGACCCTGGGAGCAAGACTTGTCTGGCGCGCACGCTGCTGCCACTGCCAGTGTCACCACGAGTGATGGTTTTGGAGCCGGGGACCTCGCTTCCTCTTTCCCCTTGGGATTGAGGGACACTGGCAACAAATATTAGCTCGTTTTAAAGTGTCCACTTAAAAATGTATTTCCCACATTTTAAATTATTCCATGCTCCCATTTTCATACCAAGCTGCTTCTCATGTTCGATCCTTAGTGCAAGCTGTGCCTCCCGCTCTCATACTTTTCCTCTGGAACTCATGGAAAGCGCCTGCTTATCACTCAGGTCTCCACTTAAACGTTACTCCCCCGAGAGGCCTTCATGGACCGCCCCCCGCCGCCCCCCGCCATGACAACCTGATTTGTACGTCTGAGGCTCCACTGTGTCCCCGTTAGAACCCGGTCCCCAGCAGGGCTGGGCCGTTGCAGTAGATGCCACACCTAGACTAGGGCCCGAACAGTGCGTGGACTCTTTGCACGTGGATCGCATGGATTACCCGGCTAGATTAATGAATATGTGATTACGATGAGAAATCTACCAGCTTATGTCGAGAAGAATATTCCATTTTCTACCCTGATGCTTTTGAGCAGGTCCCATTTCCTTTAACCCCACAGCTCTAATTATATTCAGCTTGCATTTATCAAACGCCTACTGCATGCCTGGCGTGGCATTCTGATGTCCACCTTCTGCGGTCTCTAGGCAGCAGAACGAGAAAGGTCTCTGCCGTTCCCATCCGTATGGTTGTCATTAACACACATACAAGGCACCTTGGTCTCTGCTGCTTCATTCTCTGTGTGATCGTCAAGATTTCTTTTGTCTTCGTGAGATCTGAATTAATAAAGTGTTGCTTCCTTTATTATAACACGTGGAGACTCTTTCCCTCTCCTGGTTACTTTGGGTGAAGCGGGACCCTCTTGACCACCAGCAGTATTAGAAATGGTGATACTACAAGCCCCATCGATCCGAAGGTCAGAAAGGCAGTGACCTCCCCCACTAAGTAGCCAGAAGGTTTGAAGTAGGTGGTGGGAAGGAGCCCCTGGAGGGGCAAACTGTCGTCAGACAGCCGACACGCTTTGCTTAGATGAAAGGAGCAAGAGCCCTGAGTACTGAGATGGGTGTGCGATAGAAGTCAGCAGGACAGAAGTGTAGTCCGCAGACGTCGCTGCACGCGTCCACTCATGACAGCAGATACACTTCCCCCAGGATGGGGTAGCCGCCAGAGCCTTGGTGCTGGCCACCCCGCCGACGGCGGGAGCCGTGCTGCTGTAACACCGCCTGGCACTGCAATGATCGTTACAGTGACCATCAGGTCATCCAGAAAGTGTCACTACGTCCCTAGCCCTGCTTGTTATTGAGACCAAAATAAGAAGAATTGCACTGCGGAAAAATTATAGTAAAAACCAAACGGACAAGCAAGCTCTGTCACCGAGAGGAACTTGGAGAGTTTGAACCTTGCCCGCTCCGTTTTCTTGCTGCCCTTGTCCCCCTGTCCCAGCTCTTATCACACGTGGCCTTGGATTACAGCCCCTTTCACTTGTGTGTTTCTCCCTCACTAGACTGCGAGTCCCTGGAGCCAGAGAAGATGTTTTATTTATTTCCTGGTCATCGCTCTGTGTATGTAAGAGGCCCAAGATAAGCATTTGCAGATTTGCATAGGCTTAAAGTTTGGTACAGGAAAATTCACTTAGATTAGAGTTCAAAGTCAAGGCAAAGGAGCTGAATTGGAATTCACGGCTGCTGGTGGGCATCATGAGATGCCAGATGAAGATCTGTGAGTTGGTTAATTGGGTGATCTTGGCTGCTTTGGAGTTAAAGAGGTTTGAGTGACAAGAGTGCTGAGAAGCTGTCCTGTTCCAGCTGCTTTTAGGGGAGGAAGACTGAGCAGTGAGCAGCGGCCGGGGTGGCCTGGCCAGGAGGAGCCACCGCTCTCAGGGGAGGGACCCTGGGTGGCCCCACCTGGGGCTGCTCCTCTGCCCGGGTGACTGCCGGGGCCTGTACGTCACAGAGACAAGGGCCGGGGGCACCACGCCCCTGCCCACGGCCACCCCTCTTGTGCCTGCTTAGCCTCAGCTCTTCCAGACACTGTCAGATGGGAAGCGGAAGCCAGCTGTCTCCTCAGCCTCGAGGAGCAGCCCTGGAGGGCAGCAGCAGGAGGGACCCCATGTCCCCACACCGCCCTAGGTCCTGTCTCTTCTCTCTCATCTCTGGGCAGAACATTTGATCCTCTGTCCCCTGCTGTCTCAGTCACATCAGTGTATCATCCTGAATCTTGTTCTCTCCCATTTCTGTTTAGGTGAGCACAGTGGCCTCGTCTTTCAGCCAAGAGTCAACTGCCCACCCCTTCATTTGTGAGTGGGGCATGGCTTTAGGGGTCCCACAGACAGGCGGTGTAGCCCGCCCAGCTTGGCGTCAGTCAGGATGGGCTGGCCTGTGCCGCAGGGCCGACTCCAAACCTCTGCGGCCTAAACCAGGAAAGGCTAAGTTCCTTGTCACACGTAGTGTCTGTTGCGGGCTGGCTGTCACACCCAGGGAGCCGGGCTGAGGAGCAGCCTCCAGCTGGTGCATCGCGGGGACCGTGGTGAGAGGAAGGGAATGTGGCAAATGTTCGTTCCTCCCTCTCGCCTTCCTTCCCTTCCTTTTTTTTACGCAGATAGGAATCATCCCTGCCAGCTTGCCGAAAAGGCTATACTTTACCCAGTAACTTGCCTTTGCACCTCTGTCAAATCTGAATTCACTTTCCAGGGCACTTCTGCACTGACAGCACAAGGACCCCCGTCAGTCTCCTCCTCCAGAAATGCAATGAGACCACTGGTGAATACTCCAGGTGAACCTCTTTGGAACTCCAGAAATTAACCAAAGACCTGCAACCATATGAGGAATGTTTATTAAAGAGCTGAATCTTGGTAAAAAAAAAAAAAAAGAAGCTTTGCTGTCTTTTCTCTTACTCTAGCCCCGCCCCTTCTCTATTCCTATCCCATCCCTGCGGAGCAGGCCTGAAGTTGCGGCCTCAGTGACTGGGGCCCAGGATGGGGATGGGTGCAGTGGGCAGAGGGGACCACACAGGCCCTCAGCAGGGGGGCGTCGTGGGAACGTGGTGGGGAGGAGGCGTAAGGATGGGTAGGACCCAGATCTTGTGCAACCAGTTCTACCAGGCAAGGATGGGAAAAAACGCGCCTTCCCTGAGACGGGCTGTTGAAAGCAGAAGCACTGGGACCCTCTGAATTATTGCTAGATCTGGGGCTTCCCTCCTTTGGACTCGCCTCGTTTCAGTTCCAGCGCGAGGGTGGATACTTGAGAGAACGCAGCCACAAGACCCTCAGTTGTTCCAGAGGCTCTGGAGCAACCTGGCTGAACCTCCGCCACCCTGCCCAGTGCTGTCAGCGTTGCTGCTCAGAGGGCAGGACACACTCCAGCCCCTCCTGGGCCCCAGGCCGTGGTGGACTGTCCCCTGGCCAAAGGCTGTCATGCTGTACAGTTCCTGCCACGTCTCTGTGAATCCACAGGAAGCATTGTCCTTCTGCGTACCTTCGTCTTCAGCAGACACAGGTCAGGCTGTGGAGAAGCCTCCTGGAGTGTGGGCGGCCCCCGCGGGCCTCACTCCCCATGCTGGGGGGCCCTCATCGCCCTCCCCACTCACCAGGAAGAGCTGGGCCTGAGCGATGACCGCTCCCGCAGCCCCGGGAATGTGCCCCTAGAAGCGGAGCAGGGGCAGCACCAGCTGTGTACAGCGCTAGTGGGTGACTGTGCGCCACCGAAGAAGGGATTTTGGAAAAGGGCTTTTTCTGGCACTCATTAAATCCTATCAGCGAGGCTCCAAATCTGCCACCTATTTGAGGCTCTAATTATTAAAATAGCCTAAATTGTGATGCTAATAGCAAATTTGATACGTGGAAATGAATTTTTAATATCATAATTTGCCTTTTCCTTTTCACCTGATTCCTTTTCTTCCTAGATGTCACTTCGTAAGAGTGAATGAGACTTGGAAACATTCCTTGCCCTTTCAGCTTGTGACATACTGAGTTAGACTTCATCACATCTGGGGGCCCCTCGGGACTTGTTGAAAGTGCATGGCTGGTGGAACCTTCCCGTTTGTTTTAGTGATGACAGACCCGCCCCCACTGGGGCAGTCTCACCTCCAGTCGCAGATGCCACAGGGAGAGCATCCCGGGCCCAACTGGAGCTGTGGGGGTCGCCAGGAGGGGTCCCAGGATCCCCAGGCCCAGCCAGTCTTTCTCTGCTGCTGAAGTCACCTGAGCAGCATAGCCCAACCTGGCCTCTCGGGCCTTCGACTATTTCTGGCTGTTCTGGAAGTTCTCTGGGCGTGTCGCGGGCTCACAGACCAGCTTGTCCCCGCAACTCACTGGGTCTGGAGCAGATGAGGCTGCGCAGGGTCTGTAGCATGGTGCGGGGGGATGTT
The DNA here is from genome assembly GCA_004026545.1 of Mormoops blainvillei. NCBI lineage: Eukaryota > Metazoa > Chordata > Mammalia > Chiroptera > Mormoopidae > Mormoops > Mormoops blainvillei. The sequence goes on from PVJD01011429.1 coordinate 42,471, forward strand.
GCTTCTCTCTTCTTACACCTGTCGGCAGGTAAAGCAGCATTGAGTGAGACAAACCCACGGCTTTACTTACATCCCTCCTTAGACCAGACAAAGGTGTAGGAGAATGTCTGATTTATTCACAGCCACGTGGCTCCATAAAGGGGCTGCCGCCGCTGCCCGCCTGCACTGAGCCCCGCCCGGGGTGAATCCCAGTGTGTTCAACACACAGCACAGCGCAGCACACAGGCACATTGCAATGTTGAAAGTCATGTTTAAAGTCAGGTCCCAAGTCCAGCCCTGTTCCAGGGAGCCCCTTGGCCAGTCATTGGTTTTCTCACCACGAGCACGTGAGAAGCCCTATGGCCTGAAGGGCGAGGACGAACCCCTAATTTATCCAAATGTGATCACACACTATGCCTAGGATCTCCTTCATTCATTCATTCAACAATATTTATTGAGTGTCTACTGTGCACCAGGCACCGCTCTGAGTGGGCATAGCCATGAACAAAGCTGATAAAAGTCTCTGCCCTTGTGGAGTTTATATCCCAGGATGAAAAAAAGATAATAAGCAGGTACAATGCAAAGTGTGTCAGATGGTAAGTGCTGTGAAGAAAAATGTGAATCAGGGAGGAGGTGGGCTAAGAGTGAGGAGGTGGAAGTGTACGTGTGCACGACGACTTTGGAGCAGAGACTGATGAAGGAAGACCACCCGGCAGATACCTGAGAACGAGCGTTTGAGTCCGAGGGACAGCCAGTGCGAAGGTCTTGGGGTGGAAGCAGGGCTGGTATGTTTGAGGACCAAACTCACCCAGCTCCAGCTGAGTTGTAGGACATGAGGTCGAAGAGTTTTATAGGCCATTTTAAGGACGTTGCTTTAATGCTGGGTAATATGGGAGGCCATGGAGGACCTAGAGCATTGAAATGATATGATCCTTTATATGTCTTAAAAGAATCATTGTAGCGGTGGTGTTTCATTCTCATTAGACTCTAGGAGGACAAAGGCAGACTCAGGGAGGAGATCATTGCAAAAATCTGGACAGACAATGACAGTGGCTTGGACCAGGGTGATAATGGTGGAGGTGGGACCAAATGGTCCCATTCTGATCACACTCGAAGGTGGGGCCAACAGAACGTAGCCAGTGGACTGAAAGTGCACTGTGAGAGACAGGGCCGAGGCAGGCGTAAGAGCCTGAGAAGCCGGAGCGCGGCCTGCCTTTGTGGGTGCGGTGGAGGCAGAGCGGGCGAGGTTCACAGGAGATCAGGAGGTGGGTTTTGGGCATACTCCATTGGCGGGGCCTGTGGGAGAACCAAGCACAGGTATCAAATAGCCCGTCGGCTGGGTAAGCCTGGCGCTCGAGTGCAGATAGCACTTTGGGAGCCACCAGCATTTCAAGGGTGGCTATGGCCAGGGGACTAGAATAGAATGGAACTCAGATGTCAGGGAAATGATGAGGCTTTACAAGTCCACCTGTGGCAATGTTTCCCACAAGTCAGAGAAGACACTCGAGAAACCCTTTGCAATATGGGAATAACTTTTCTTAATTTCTATTCTGTTTCTTTGTCCAAATGTGTGTTTTGATTCTGAAGAAAAGGGACAAAAGACTTCGCTGTAAAGAAAGGGAGATTAACATAGAATTGCTTCAAAATCAGATTCAGATTGTGATCCGCACTTGAGGTGTTTCGGAAAGAACAGCCCAGGAGAACCGCGCTGTGTGAGGAGGTGTTTCTTACCCGTTGTGAAGGGGGGAGACGCTGTGTTAGAGCTCCCAGCGTGTGGAAATAGACTTTTCTTTCTTTCTCTTTCTCTCTCTCTTTCTTTCTTTCTTTCTTTCTTTCTTTTCTCTTTCTTTCTCATTCTTTCTTACCAGTGAACAGTTAAGAAAAAGCTTTTACCATTTTAAATATCCTTTAACCATGCATATTTATTTCTGTGGGCTGATTTACATATAATTAGAATATCTACAGGTTCTAAGGGGGAACTACATCCTTATTCTAAGCTATAGAAATACAGTGGTGGAGGCTGCTCAGAGAAGAGAGAACAATAAAATGGGAGCACGGCATCAGAGCTCAATTTCTTTTATAATTTATCAATGTTTTCAAGGCTTCTAAACAGATTTTTAAAAAGTAGCTATGGGGAGGTAGTCCTTCTAGAGTTTTCCATCAATTTTCTAATTAAAACCAGTTTGGAAAAGGCAGTGCTTTATTCACTGAAATGATTCTTTGCATTGAAGATGCTATAACATGAAGTTTATAATAGTACAATATCTGAGCGCCTGGGCCGGTTCACCTGCAGATGAGACTCTGCTGGCTCTTTTGTCTTTTTTTTTAAATTGGGGAGAGCTATGATATACAGGACACTGCCACACCTGACTTTCCTATGGGGGACTTTGGCCAGTATTGGGCCCATGAGGTCAGGGCCTAGAGACAGCACCACACCTGAGCCGTCCCAGTCCCCGGGGCCCAGACATGCGGTGCTCGCGGACTCTGCAGCACCCCTCTCTGCTGGCGTCCCGAAGAGATCTCCCTGGGGCAGGCCCTCGAGGAGAGGGCTGTGTAGGGGCCTGACTGCGCTTTTTTTTTTTTTTAATCCGTGCTTGAGGATTACGTTTATCAATTTTTAGAGTGAGAGAAAGGGGGGAGAGAGAGAGACAGAGAGAGAGAGACAGACAGAGAGAGAGACACAGAAACATCAATTGGCTGCCTCCCATATGCCCCCCATGAACCCCGACCAGGGATGGAACCCACAACCTAGGTATGTGCCGTGACCGGGGATGGACCCGGTAACCTTTCGGTGTGTGGGACGGTGCTCCAACCAACTGAGCCACTTAGCCAGGCCAGACTGTGTTTGCTTGCTCTGCATTCCCTTGCTGGATGGTGCTTTCAGATTTGGAATGTGGAGGAAGATACCGTTACCACCCCCTCTGATATGTGTCCCAGGTCAGCCGGATGTTCCTAGGTTCAGCACATCTCACCTTGACTTTGTCCCCAGAAGAGGCTCTCTGTGCTATGAATCCTGGATCCTCATTGGCCACAGAAGTGGGGCTGCTTTCTCAGCCCCGCTCGCACCCCGGAGCAGGCCTGGCTCCCCAGCAGCCGCTGGCCCCACAGGGCGGCAGAGCCAGGGGGAATGCAGGCACCGAGGCGGTCCAGTGGCAGAGAGGTCTTGCACTCACTGACCACGCAGGCGCCACCTTGCCATCAGGCCCTGTCCTGAGCAGTGGCTTGTGAGTAAAAGCAGTGAGTGTCATCCTTCGACCGGGGCATTTAAGAGTGGGTGAATGTCATCAGGGAAATTAAAGGAACAATGAGATACCACTGCACACCGACATCCAAAGCGCTGACAGCATCAAACACTGGCACGGAGGCGGGGCAACAGGAAGTCCTATTCACGGCTGGTGGCAATGTGAAGGGCTGCAGCCCCTTTGGGAACCAGTTTGGCAGTTTCTTACAAAACTGAACACGCGCTTACCACAAGACCCAGCAATCAGGCTCCTTGGTATTTACCCAAAGGAGTTGAAAACTATGTCCACCCAAAAGCCTGCATTCAGATGTTTATAGAAACTTTATCGATAACTGCCAAAACTTGGAAGCAACCACAATGCCACCTTCAGCAGGTGAAGGGATAAACCGTGGCATATGCCAACAATGGATATTATTCAGCACTAAAAAGAAACGAGCTACCAAGCCATGAAAAGATGTGGAGGAGGTTTGAATGTAGGTTACTGAAATATGAGAAGGGTACATACTGTACGATTCCCAACTACATGGCGTTCCAGAAAAGACAAAACTAGGGAGAGAGTAAAAAGGTCGGCGATTGCCAGGGGCTGTGGGAAAGGGGGGGTGACTAGGTGGAGCACAGAGGATTTAGGGCAGTGCCACTGCGCTGTGCGACCCCGCAGTGGTGGACACATGTCGTCATGCGTCGGTCCAGGCCTATAGCGTGTGCACCGCCAGGGCAAAGCCTGATGTGAACTGAGGA
>PVJD01011430.1:0-46409 GCA_004026545.1 Mormoops blainvillei
AGACATTTGAGTGTTATCAGCCTCTGCGTGGTGGTGGAACCCATGGCTCTGGGTGAGATCATTAATGAAAGAGTCCTGAATAATTTCACCATCCATTCCACAAATATTTGTTGGGTGCTCCGTGTACCTGCACTGTGCTTGTTATGACCTGGGAAATATCATCACACCTCAAAACACAGACGTACTCCCTGCTTTCATGGAGCTTCCAGGTCAAGGGTGAACCTGACACGGACCCACACTAATGAATGAAACTTTATAGGTGGAGGCAAGTACTCTTGTAAAGAAGAGGTTCTTCTGTGAGAGTATACAGTGCAAAAGATCTTGGCCCAAACATCCAAAAAGAGCTTTGCTTTTCAGGGCCTGTTTGTGAACGCTGCATCCAACCATGTAGGTCCAGACCCAGCATCCCTGTCTGAGACCCTTCTAGAGCAGCCCCTCCCGCCCTCTGCTTCCTGACCTCTTCTTTCCTTCCCTAGCTGGGCTTTGTCCTTTGATGGATTTTCCTGCTTTCAGCTCCATATCTTCTTTCACCATCCTCCCTGTGCTCAAAATGCTGCCAGCCCTTTGAAACTTGCCAACCACTTTTCCTTCCATAAGAACACTTCTGAAGCCCCAGCACCCACATCTAACTGTGCCTGATGGAGCAGACGCAATCCAGAACCACTTCGGTGCGGTCCATCGCTAGCACATTTCCAATCATAGTTACTCTGTGCATACTTGCCGAATTCATGTGTTTCTTTTTATTCTCTGCTTCTTTCTTTGTGAATATAATAGACTTGTGATGCTTTCTCTGTGCTGGGGAGAGCTGTGTGCATAAGAGCGGGCCCTTGTGCGTAGGACCCAGCAGACGTTAACTAAGGTGTTGAAGAGAACCGAGCAACGTGCTGAACTTTGCTCCTCCTGATTTTCCATTTCCCTTTTGTTCGACCTTCGTTGGAAATTGTGCTTGTTTTGGGAGCTCTGAATCTCTGCCACAAGTGGAGGCTTATATCATTATATATTTCTCTAACATGCTAATTTGCTTGTCTGGGAAAGGGGTTAAGATAACACTTTGTAAACACCCAGCAGAGTACCACCCAGACGTGCCCGCACAGGGCGTCTCTCTGACTCTTACAGCCTCTCTTTCATATTCTCTCTCTCTCTCTCCTCCCTACCCCATCTCCTTTCTCTTTCTCCTCTTTGCTCACTAGGGTATGTCGGGTATGTTGACCATACGTCCTGGTTCGTCTCAGACACTCCTAGTTTACAGACACTGCCCAGGGATGACTGTTAAGAGCATCCCTGCCAATCTCAAGAGCGTCACGGTTCTCGGGATAAATTATCTGGTCGCCTACGGCTAAACGCCATATTTGCTCCTCTCACTGCCTCACACTCTCTTGCTGGCTCATGGTGTTTCCTTTCTCCGGCTAGTCTCGGATGACCCGCTCTGTGCATGGGCCCATCTCTGTCCACCGTCGGATCATCTGTATCTCACAAGGAGGACCTGAAGCAGAAGAACAGGCCTTCGTCTGTGATGTGGTGTGGTTCCCAGGGTGCAGACAGGGCCCCCACCTCCAAGACCTTCTCCTCAGCCAGCCTCTGTCATGCTGAAAAACCATGTTCAAGATTCATCCTGTGTTTCCCCAGAGCATTACCCTGCTTGGAATCCGCATTTACATCCCCGGGCGGCACAGAGACTGAGCCATCCTTTGTCCTTCCCACCAGGTCCAGTTGTGTCCCCTTCCCCCCAAAAACAAGGCTCCCAGGCTGCAGGGGGGCCGGCGGGTGCTGCTTGCCTGAAGTGTAAGGAGGGCAGAGTCCAGTCCCAAATGCAGCTTGCTCTGCAACACGTGGGCACTCACTGCCCTCCCCAATAAATTCAGTGGTCACACGATTCATTCCAGAATGTTCCCAGAGAAACAGATTTCAAATATTGTGGCCAATTCTGTCCTGTACTAATCAGAAGATCATCCCAGCTAGTTTAGAGTTTCGACCTACCACTTAACCTGACACAGGGTGTTAAGGACTGGATGTTTGTGTCTCCTGTCCCCGAACTCGTATGCCGATGCCCTAGCCCCCAATGGGGAGGTGTTAGGAGGTCGGGCCTTTGGGAGGCCATGAGGTTTAGATGAGGTCATGAGGGCTCCCATGATGGGATTAGTGTCCTTGTTAGAAGGCGAAGAGACCAGAGCTCTCTCCCTGCTATGTGAGGCCAACTGCGAATGAGGAAGAGAGCCCTCCCCTAAAACCAAATGAACTAAGAGAAATGATTGCCTGTCATTTAGGCCACCCTGTGTCAGGTATTCTGTTATGGCAGCCGACCTCCGTGTGGGCAGGAGAGGAGTCACCAGCCCACAGTTCATCCGCTCAGGCTCTCTGTTTCCAGAACAATCCTGCGGCCTGCTTTTGGATGCTTCTTGGGGAAAGACTCAAGGTTGAGGTGCAAGAAGGGAGGAGGGCAGGGCTACCTTCCCAGGGCTGTCCTGGGAAGTGGCTGTTTCTAAAGGAGAGGTTACACTAAAGAGAATAAGCAAAGCTGAACAAGGCCAACCCTCCCCCGTATGTGCGAAAAGTCCCTGAAAACCGGAGAAAGAAAGGGTTCAACCAGGAAACCACAAACTGTTACCACAGAGACACTCACAGTGATGAAGAAAGAGGTACATTCACAAGGACCTTCTCCTTTCCGTGCCCCCCACCACTTCCTGCGTGTGCTCGCCAGGCCGGCGGCCCCTGCCTGCAGCCGTCTGCAGGTGGGGGCTCAAGCACACAGAGCTGCGGGCCTCCCCTTATCTGTCTGTCTGACTACATTCGTTAGATCGGCAAATTAGCAGGCAGGTAACCGCTTTCATTTCTATTTTTACTCTGGCAGTTGCATTTCTGAATGTCCTGGTTAGAGAGAGGCTTTTATCACATCAAAATGAATGCTTTCAGAGTGGGATGCTATGCTAACTTTTATTATTTTGTTCATCAATCACTTAAAAAAAAAATCCCTTAGGTGTGTTGAGAACTTGGAACTTGCACAGCTATTGTACTTGGTTCCTAGGGCTGCCATAACAAATTACCAAAAAGCTGGTGGTTTAAAACAACGGAAACATGTTCTCTCCTGCTTCTGGGGGCCAGGGGGCCCGTGCTCCCTCTGAGGCTCGAGGGCAGGAGGCCCCCTCGCCTCCTCCAGCTCCTGGTGGCTCCGGGTTTCCTTGGCTTCTGGCTCTATAACTCCCGTCTCTGCCTCTGTCTCCACATCCCCTTTTCCTCTTCTCTCTGCATGTTTTTTATAAGGACACATCATTAGATTCAGGAGCCACCCAGGTAGTCCAGAATGATTTCATATTAATCTTAACTTATTAGTCCTTTAACTTAATTACATGTGCAACCCCCTTTTTCCCAGTGAGGTCCCATCGCAGATTCCAGGCGTTAGGGCATGGCTATGTCTTCTGGGGGCCACCTTTCGGCCTGCTACAGCCATGGGTGAGGATCACAGTGTCTGTCGCTGGGACCCCCATTCAGCTGTACACAGTCCCGTGTACACAGTCCCGCGTACACAGTGTGCAGGCGATCGTGAGCAATTTACACACATGTGCACACCCACACGGAAGCTCAAGGCTAAGTGTCGGCGAAGGACCACAGAGCGCAGGCTGATAAAAGCCTCTTTTCCTTACGGCTGCCCGGGGTTTTCTGTCGCCGGGCAGCCTGTGGCCTGCCTGGGCCCTGGCATGGTATTTCCTGGGACATTGTCAGGCTATGTGATACCACAGGCTGGTCTCTTGTCGCTCCTCAGGTGATCTCATCCAGTTGCTTGGCTCGAAATTCTAATTTTAACCAGTGGTGCCCAAATTTGTAATGCTGGCTCTGATCTCCTCCCACGACTCCAGCTCACCTATCCACCCCCCTCCTTGCCAACTCCGCGGATGTCTAACTGCCATGTGAAGAATCAACCTCATAATCCTCTGCAAGTCTGCTTTTCCAGCCTTTCCTAGTTCCATTGATTGCAGCTCTGTTCTCCCAGGTGTGTCTCAGGCTATAGGCGTCAGAGTCAGTCTCGGATTCTTTTTCCTCTCACACTCTGTATTTAATCCATCAGGAAACACTGTCAACCCTACCATCAAAACATACCTTGCCCTGGTTGGGTGGCCCAGTTGGTTGGAGTGTCCACCCGTACACCAAAATGTTGTGGGTTTGATCCCTGGTCAGAGCACATATGGCAGGCAACCAGTCGATGTCTCTCTCTCTTTCTCTCTCCCTTCCTCTGTCTAAAATCAATAAACATATCCTCAGGTAAGGAGTTAAAAAAACCAAACCCGAATCCTGACCACTTTATTCTCACCCTCTCCACTGCCTGTCCTATGGTCCAGGCCATCAGCATCTCTTACCTGTCGCCTCCCAACTGCTTCTGCCCTTATACCCCTGTGGTTCATTCTACAGGTAGCAGCCATGGTGAATTTTCAAAACACAGGTCAGCTAGGGGGATATATTTGAGGTGTAGCTTAGATCATATCACTGCTCTACTTTAAACTCTCCAGTGGCCCCGGCTCACCCAAAATAAAATCCAAGTTCCTTACCTTGGTCTACAATGAGGATTGGCAAACAATGGGTTGCAGGCCAAATATGGCCCACCACCTGTTATTGCAAATAAAGTTTTATTGGAACATGGCCATCCTCACTTGTTTACCTATTGTCTATGCCTGCTTTTGAGCTACAACAGCAGAACCGGGTAATTGTGACAGGAGCCATATGACCCACAAGCTGAAAATATTTACCTCGTGGCCCTTTGCAAAAAACAAGCCTGGCCTAGCTTTCTCCCCTTACGTCCCTTTCTACCCTCTCCTCCCCAGCCCCACTGGCCTCTTCAGAGCCGTTCAGATGCACCAAGCACACTGGGACCTCCCAGATGCCAACCTTGGGGCTCCTGTGCTCTCTGGTCCTTTTGCCTGGAGGGACTCTTTCTCCACAAGGCCATCCCCCTCTCCTTTACTTCCTTCGGGGGCCTATGCAAATGCCCCCTTGTCAGAGAGGACTTTGCTGGCCACCTTATGTAAATAGCAGCACCCCCCCTCCGCCCCCATCATTCTGGCACCTTGACCTACTCTGTGTGTCTTCATAGCACTTATCGGAACCTGAGATGATACTATGTTTATTTGTTTACTGTTTAACCCCCCTTCCAATAGCAAATATACTCCATGAGAGGAGGACTTTGCTTTTGTTTTCCCAATTTATGGAATTCATTAATGAGTAATTATTTAATGATGGATGGATAGATGGTTGGGTCGATTTTAGTTCTAAAACCAACGGAGGCTGACTAGAACTCCATATCTCAATTCCAAATCCCAGTGGAGGAGAAAGAATTTCTGATTGACTTGGTGTGTGCAGGGGTGGCATCTTGGGTCTGTGGCAGCAAATGCCCAAGAGGTGCTGTGAATAAGGCAGGCAGATGGGTTTATGTAACCACTACATCGGCGCTCTCAGATGAGGCAGGTGATCTGATCTGTGTTTTGAGGGGAAGGGAGGGAGAGAGAGAGGGAGAAAAACATTGATGTGAGAGAGAAACATTGATCAGGTTGCCTCTTGTATGTACCCCTCCCGGGGACTAAATCTGCAACCCAGGCATGTGCCCTAACTGGGAATTGAACCCCCGACCTTTCGGGTTACGTGATGATGCTCCGACCAACTGAGTCCACCAGCCAGGACCAGAAAGTTTTAAAAATACTCGGTTTCCAAGTCCCATCCCAAATTCACTGAACCAGTCTGGGGAGTGCAGGGAGCCATCACGGCCACAAGGGCCCCGCATCTGCCTGCAGGACTCCAGCTGGGTCCCGCCCTCTGGAAAAGAATGATCAGCAGTCAGGGATGGTGGGGAGCCCCGGGGTATGAGGTCATTGTTCTGGAGTCTGAGAGCTCATAAGATACTGAGTCTGAAGGGTCCATGAACAGGTGACAGAAGGGGGCTGGATGGAGCAGAAGAGAAGAGGAAGTCTGTAGATGGACCTGGGTGGTTAGAGGTGGTGCCAGAGCACTTGCACCTTCGCCATTCTAGCTCTTGTCGGTCTCTAAGCAGAAGTGACCGCCTGGAGAGCGGGGCTGCGTCTTGCTCACCACTGTATCCCCAGAGCCTACACAGAGCCTAAGACAAGGCAGACATGCAATAGATGTTTGTCGGTGGAATGAATGAACTGATGCCTAGAGGGGCACGTGAATGAGGCCAGTGATCTCCTAGATCACTTGATAGGAAGACTAAATAGGAAGTCGACTGGAGGGAAGATTAGCATCCGTAAATGGCAAAGTGTAGGAGGGTTAATAGAATTTCAGCTGGTTTAAAATAGCATTCCCTGCATATCCTTGAGCAAGTCACCTGACCTCCCTAGGTCTCAGTTTCTTTGTATAAAAACAGAGCCAATTTAAATGATCTCTAAATTTCCTTAAGGCTCTAAAATTCCAGTGTAAGTTTTATGAGCTTAATAAAAATTTGACCATTTGCAGACCGATAGAGCCGTACGTTTTATTTTTGTGGCTATGTCAGTAAGGTCTGCTTTCACATCTGAGCTACCAGGCTGATGAAGACAGAATATCTGTTCAACTTAGCTTCCACCAAGACTTGAGTGAGTTTTGGCTATTTTTTTGCTCTCTGGGCCTGTGACATTTACCGTCTAGAGTATGCGGTCCCCACTTGGTAGCACATGAGCCAAGCCCATAGGCATGAGCTATGGCATTTGTCTCAGACTGGAAGATACGGTCTGCTCTGTTATTTCACTTTGAATATTTTATGTCTAATCTGCAAAACCAAGCTTATAGTAGCTAAACTTAAACATTTATTTTAGAAGAGTTTTTTTTTTTTACAATTATAAAATGAATATATGAATGCTGTACACGAAAGGGAAACTACAGACCAATATTGCTCACGAACATAGATGTAAAGACCCTTAACAAAATGTTAGCAAGTTGAATCCAACAATATATGAAATGATACGTGATTAGTTAATAATAATAATACATTTCTTTAGCGCTGCTCTGCACAAAGCCCCATGCTAAGCTCCTTACTTGCATCATCTCATTTAATCACCAAAAGAACCCTACGAGAGAGGAAAATTTTTACATTTTACAAGTGACCAGTCGGAGAAGTTAATTTACCCAAAGTCAGAAAGCACATCAGAGATGAAACAGTTTCTGACTCTGCGGCCATTCTGTGAACTACATTATATACAAAAGTTCAAACACAGGAAACCTGGAAGAATAAAAATCTACATGGATATCATTGCACTAACCCAAGGAAATACTGTTCACACTTTGATGTATTTCATTCTGGATTTGTTTGTTTCTGCTTCCGTCACTGTCATACTTTATTATAACACAAACAAGAAGTCCAAGAGTTGAGTGATATGCGGAAACCCCCTTAGAAGGTGGAGGGTGGCCAGTGTCACATGCGTATAATTTAATATCAGCTCTTTTTATTTATACCACACGTTACCTAATCCCACCCCTTTTACAGCTGAGGAAATGGGAGTTAGGTGCCCAGATCCTGTAGACTCCAGAGCCTGTGGTGCTCTTAATCACCAAACTCCTGATCTCTCGAACATTTCTGATGGTAGGTCACTATCCTTCATGACCCCACCTTGTTGTCCACGGAGGTGGCCCACTATTTGTTCCCTCAAATAGTTGAGGATCTTCTTGGTGCCAGGCACTGGGCTTGGGATCGGGGATGATATTTTATGTAAGGTTTGGCATCTGACCCTGATTTGAAAGTTTAGGAAGAGAAACATGGACAGTTGTCTTAATTCTGACTGGTAAATGTCTATGGTAGTTTCTTAGGGCTGCCATAACAAAGTACCACAGATGGGGTGACTCAAAACAACAGAAATTCATTCTCTTGCAGTTCTGGAGGCTGGAGGTCCAAGTTCAGGGGGTCGGCAAGGCCTTGCTCCCTCTGACACCTGTAAGAGAAGGTACTTCCTTGCCTCTTACTAGCTGCTGGCCACCTTTAGCCCTAGTATGCCAGCGAACCCGAGCATTCCTTGGCTTGCAGGGGTGGAACTCAAATCCTCCGTCTTCACATGGCATTTCCCTGTGTGCATGTCTCCATTTATGTTCAATTTTCCCTGTTTTATAAGGGCTTTGGTCATGTTGGGCTGGGACCACTTCAATGACTTCATGGTAATTTCATTCGTCGTGAAGACCATATTTCCAGATAAGGCTCCCTTGTAAGGCACTGGCTACTGGGACTTCAACATAGCTTTTTGGGAGGGACGTACTTTAATCCATAGTAGTATCTTATTGGATGTGTGTATAAAGGTCTTTGGGAATCCAGAGGAAGAAACAAACCCTTCAAGGCGAGTCGGGGGAGGCTTCCCAGAGGACCTCACAGCGCTGATTGGGTTTTAAAGGATAACGGGAAGCTCCCCTGGATGAGAGGACAGGGGGGAGAGGGGAACCAGGGGTCCTCCAGGCCAGAAGAGCGCGCTGTGCTTGGAGAACAGAGAGGCATCCTGGGAGGCTGGCGCTCAGAGCACAGCATGGATGGGAGTGGGAGCTGAGGCTGGGAAGAACACGTGCAGGAAAATTCCAAAGGGCTTTTATGCCTCATGCTAATGAGCTCGGATCTTATCCTAGCATGTAGAAAATGAGGACCCAATAAGGATTTTCAGCAAAAAGTCACCTGTTTGAAAATGCCCTCGATCTCAACGTGAGACCTTTTTAAATAGAATTCAGGCGAGACTTTTTGGAACGAAGGCTTCAATTTATTAAAACTTTAAATTCAGTCATTTCTAAAAAGAGGAGCATTTTGACTTCATAGAGCAGAATGTAAGGAAGGTGAAGTAAGTCAAGCCTGAAAGCAATTTGAGGTTCAGTGCCTCAGGCCGGGTCCCAGGAAGGCAGACCCTGAGGAGGTCCACGTGAGCGGAGCGTATCATGAATACGCTCGTGAAACTCGCCTGGGGGGAGGGAGGGTGCAGGACGGGCAGAGGGAGAAGTTGGGCTGTGATGCTGTCACGACTCAGGGAGCTCTGAAGCTGGGATGGCCCAGCAGAGCTGTCCCAGACTGGGATGAAAGGACAGAGCCTTTGTACCCTTGAAGTGACCAGTCACTGGATGCAGGCTGCCCCGAGTAAGAGGTGTGACCGTAGCGAAGGTGAGGCCAATTCCAATGGACGGTGGTGGCGGGGCCTCGGTTATTATGATGTTTCTAAAAACTCAGTCACTAACACAGAATATGATTTTTAAACTCAAGAATAAAAAATAGTTTAGAGGAAACAGAGAAAGAGATGAGAAACAGCCCCACACCTATAGTCACCTAATGTTAGACATCCTTGTAACAACAAGTTAATTTTAAACCATACTATACACAAAAATCAGTTTCTGATGGGGGTTAAAAATGAGACTGAGTACCAATAAAGGAAGAGAAAGCAGACTGAATACTTAATTGCTTGGGTGACCTTTTTCTTCTTGGAAAGAACTTACCCTGGGCATGGAGATAAGCACCCAGTCCTTTGTTCCTGAACTGTGAGAGGAAATACCAGAGAAGAAGGAGAGAGGCAAAGGCAGTTTGGGGTCTTCACACTATTTGATAAAGAGAATAAATCAATGTTAGTCAAGCAGGAAGGAAAGCCACAGAAATCCCACCGTTTGCAGTAAAGCCCCAGACACCGGGAGCTACCGGCAGTTGGAAGGCCTGCTTTTCAGTAGTTCTCATAAGAGCGGAGGTGAAGTTTTTCCTGTAGCAAAAAAGAACCCTGGCCTTATCTAAACAGCACCTGATAAAATTAAGACAGCTTTTTCTTTTTTCCTATCATGTTATTGATAGGAATTTAGTGAGTAGGTAGACATCTTATATAGTTGTTTTTAAAACGTGGTTTGTTAATAGAGAAAGAACTATTGACTCATTGATGACAATCTAGGAACCGTGGGCAGAGGGCTGATTTTGCTGCTTCCATTGTTGGCTTGAGGAACTGCGTGAAAATTTGGGAAGTGGCAGTAAAGGGTGAGGGAGGCAGGGCTGATCCAAAAACCTCCACAGTGAGGTCATGTCAAACCTCAAATGTTTTCTTCGTTTAACCTGATTCCTAACCCCACTTTGGGAGCCCCTCAGTTTAAGCTACTCTCTCCCGCCCACCCGCTAGGTAGAAGCTCCTTGCAGCGAGGGCCCCATGTGGGCACTGGGGCTCCTAGCAGTGCCTTGCAGAATGAGTGTGTCATTGATCATCGCTGATGGTTTGAATGAAGGAAACACTACAGCTTCACATGACAAGGGTGGGGCCTGGGTTTCTGGGAGGATGTCATCCTGCCAGAAGTATGTGTCAGAACCGGGACCAGACCCTGGGTTCGTGTGACTCCTAAATGAGTGCTCTTTCTGTGTCACCTGTGATGGTCAGCCTCATTGCTCCCCGCTGTGAAGCGCACCTGAAGGGTCAGTGCACTTGACCGTGGGACCAGCACAGAATTCACAGGTAGAGGGCACGGTGCCCTGCGAGATACCCTGACTCAGACCCCAGTCTCAAACCCCAGGTTTCCCAGGCCACCCACACTTCTGACTAATTGGCTGCAAGCGTAAGGGTCCTTGGGTCTAGGAATACACAGTGCTTTCGGTTGTCCTAGCTTTTTGGTCTCCTCCAACCTAAAAGGGCTCGCGAGTCTGAAAGAGTGCCAACCTTTTATTTTATGGATCTCGGAGAAGACCCCTCACTCTGGCTGTCATGACTAGACTCAGCCATGAATTTTTGGCGGAAATATCTCAGAAATGGTGTCGTGTTCTTCTTGGTGGATCAAGGGAGAGATGCGCTCTGTTTACCTGTTCCACTGGTGACGATGTCGTTAATGTGGATGACTCGGTCGTCTGTGTCAGCCAGGCTTTCCTTGCTGTATGATTAGTGTCTGAGGGAAGATACGCTACCACCGTGTCGCTATCCTGTTTATCATCAGAGCTCCGCCCTCCAGCTTTATCGTCCACTGGTGAATCATGCTCAAATGGTTGGCATTCTGCCATAAGGAAGAACATTCCCTTTTCCCTCCTTTATTTATTTCTCTCTCTCAGATTCTGTTTTATTCAATGGGCTATATTCTATTCCTAGCTTGTGTATTTTAATGCTTAGGTTGTCCGAGATTTGGCCACTGCCAACCCCTTTAAGCTGATCCTGTTTCCTTGATATATGGCCCCAACATTCTCTAAACTCCCCCTCTTTTTTTCTCACACAAAAAGATATTCCAGGCTCATCTTGTACTTTATTCACCCCATCCCTGGAATCAGCCGTTTCTTCCAGGAGCCCTGGATCCTTTTAGTGAGGAAGGATATTTGGAAACGAAGACTCAGTGTTTGGTATGCAAATGACAATCAGGATATCACTGATTCTAGGCTCTTTCAATAAGCAAAGCACTGGTGTGGTGTCTCTCTCTCTCTCCCCTTCTCTCCCCCCACCCCAACACACCTTCTCTCCTTCTCTCACCTAGAGTTCTCACAAATACTTCCAATTCCAATCCCTTGCCAAGGGTCCTCTCTATCGGTCCCCTCTCCATATTTTGAGTGCTTTCTCCAACAGTAAGAAAAGCATTTCCCATTGTCCTCAATATATTCACTCCTTTGCTCAGTCTCCCTGTATGTAACCAATCACCTAACCACTACAACCATCTCTGCCCAGTCCCACCTCCGCCTTTGCTCTGATTCTGGCTTTGCAGCCACCCCTCAGCCTCACTATGGTGACCTGTGGCCATCCCACCACCCCCAAAAGAAGGAAGAAAAAAAAAGAGATTAAAAGGTGAAGAAGAAACCAGACTTTTGTTTTGTTTTTTCCAATCTTTCTATTTTTTAAAAAAGATTTTATTTATTTATTTTTAAAGAGGGGAAGAGAGGGAGAAAGAGAGGGAGAAAAACATTAACGTGTGGTTGTCTCTCACATGCCCTCTTACTGGGGACTTGGCCCACAACCCAGGCATGTGCCCTGACTAGGAATCGAACCAGGAATCCTTTGGTTTGCAGGCTGGTGCTCAGTCTACTGAGCCACACCAGCCAGGGCATCTATGTTTTCCCAAAAGCACTAGAATCAACACCTGATTGCTGTGTTAAAATAATGCTAGCTTTTTTTTTTTTTTTTTTTTAGTGTTTACTTCATGCCAGGTTTTGTCCTAAGGAGTTTTACCTAATTTAATCCTCATAAAGTCATTCAGAATAGGTGATGCTATTTCCCCCGTGTTATAAATGGTTGTTTGAGGCGTGATCTCACGCACATTGCAAAGATATTCAACAGAGATTGATCCGTACCTGAGAGTTTCAAAATCTGCCTTTGAGGGTCCTCTCTGCCCCACCAGGAGTAGGCTCGACTCATCAGTTATGTACGCAACCACACGAGAAACCTGAGTTAAACTGGAACCAGTGTGATTCAGAACCAGGCGTGGCCTTGTAGATGGGCTTCCAGGCAGCTGCCTAACTGTCCTCTGAACTCAACCCCGGCTCTAGGCCAGGAACCTATGGCATCGCGATGTCGGGCAGGCTGACTTCCGGTCAAGATAGCAGGAATAAGGAAGGCACCTAATTTCTTACCAATGCTCTATTTCTTGCGGTCATGCTTCTTGTGTGGGGACTGTGCCACTTAATCCCTTAACGCGAGTCCTGTCCTTCTACCTTGCCCAGCTGCACCACCCCACAAAGGAGCTTGGTCTAGTAGAAATCCCCAGGGTCCAGTGGACCAGGGCTCAAAATCCCAGCTTAAATGCATAAGCTGTGTGGCCTCCGTCAGTTTTCTTACCAGCCAAATAGGGATTTAACACCTGCTTTCCTGTGTTGTATGGATTTAACGACACGATATGTGCCGAGTGCCTAGAAGCGCCTATTGCAGACCCTGAGTAATGCTGGCGAAATTGGAAACCACTCAGAGGGTGCTTTTAACATGGTGGATGCCCAGTAACTATTAATTGGTTTAGTTGGAATGAAATGCAGAAGCACGGAATTTGTGCTTTTTGCCTCGCTGCATTTTCTGCTTTGCTTGGGCTCCCTTCTCTCAGGTCCTCCATCTCTGCCTCATTTTGCCAGTTTGCTCATTCATCAGACGGAGCCCACTGTGTGCCAGGCCTTGCACTAAGTGCTAGAGAATCACAGATGAATGAAACATTAAGATGAAACCTCACCTTAGAGACTCGCACATCCGGGACTGCATGAGGGCGCTGGGGGCCTGGAAGGAGGTGCCTCTGAGCTGTGTCCCTGCCTTCTCCTCCGCAGGAGGTCATTGCCTCCATCCTGCTGAGCGGGAGGATTGGGCCCAGCATCCAGCTGGCTGAGTGCTATGGGCTGAGGCTGAAGCACATGAAGTCGGACGAGATCCACTGGCTGCACCCGCAGATGACAGTGGGCGAGGTGCAGGACAAGTATGAGTGTCTACACATGGAAGCCGAGTGGAGGTAGGAGAGGAGCCCTGGGCTCTCAAATAGGGGGAGATGAGTGTGGAGGGGGGAGATGAGTGTGGAGGGGGGAGGCCCTGGGAACACTCCCCAACCTCTGAGAATCTTCCAGAACATCTAAGTGACATTTTAGGCTTAGTCCTCCTGCAATGTCCAACGCACGTGTTTGCCAAGGCTTAACATGGGCTCCCGGCGCATCTGCGCCCGGGGCTTGGTGCTGTGGAGGAGGAACAGGAGCGCTGGGAGGAGGCTGAACCCAGCCAGTGGTTGGCCCAAGGAAAACAGTTGCCAGGAAGAGGAAGTGTGGGGAGTCAGCGCTAGAGCGGACCACCGCCTGTTGGCCACCCTTCCGTGGCCCTCCACACGGAAGTCCTAAATGAGTGGCCAGGGACCGCATGGGCAGTCCCTTGCATGTGGTGGACGAGGCTGCTTCTGCCCTTGGCACGCCCTGCTCCTCCTGCAATTACAAGAGAGTCTTAATTTCCTGTCCCAGGTATGACCTTCAAGTCCGCTACTTGCCAGAAGACTTCATGGAGAGTCTGAAAAAAGACAGGACTACGCTGCTTTATTTTTACCAACAGGTAAAGATCATTCTTGTGCCCAGGGCCCTGTTATACCTTAATTGCCAAGTATTACCCATGCTCTCCTAGGAGATGGGGGGACAAAGCCTTGGAGGTCCCAGGCAAGGAAACTCCACTTGGGGACATTCCTCGGCCCCTGGTTAGTTGTCCAACTCTGTCTCTCTCACAGCTAATTAAGTATCCGCTAACCCTGCGCCATATGCTCGTGGCTCTTCTTGGAACTTTCCTGGTGGCCGCTTATTGCCCAGAAGGCCTGGCTGGTGAATCAGGCTGAGCAGGTCCGAGGAGAAGGCTGCCGTCTTAGACACAGAGGCCCTGCCATCTGACTCACCTGCCTTCTTGTCCAGCTCTGCCACTTGCTAACCTGGTACCCTTGGGGACTTCACCTGCCTGAGGCTGCTTCCTCCTGTATAAAATGGGGATGATGATAATAATAATAATAACAACACCTACTTTATAGGGTTGTTGTAAGGACCAAAGGTTATCATTAACAGTGTGCCGATAAACCAGGTCACTGAAGTAAAAATAACCTGATTTGTAGAATTTCCAATTCCCATGGTGTAAATAGGTCTGTTTTAAGCTACTGACGTGATATCAGCCAACTTTCAAAATTTCAAAAAATTTAGTAACTGGCTCTCATGAGCTGTTTGGAGCTTCTCTAACTCGCTGACTATAGTACATGAAAAGTGCCCAACACAAGACCTCGCACAGAGTGGGTGCCAAGTAAATGTGAGTTGCCCTCATTCTATTCTGTCTGACCTTTGCTCCCTCCGTTATCTCTCTCCTGGTTTGCTAGAGACTAAGCCAGATTTTTCTTGTACAGTGGATGAGAAAAGTAGTGAGACTCACTACTTACCAACAAGGCTTTGAATAAATTACTGACTCCTCCCCCAGATGCCGGCTTTCATATCTCCAAAATGAGGAGTCGGGGAGGGGGTCTGAATTTCCTGCCCTGTGGAGCCTATGGGAAAGTGTCTAAAGTACTCCAAAAACCCGAAGGCCCCATCCTGTGGAGGCCTGACCAGCACTGCTGGGGTTCTGGAGGGAGGCGGAGGCAGAGGCAGAGCAGAGGGTGAGCCACACCCTCCCGCTCTTCATCTCATGATCCGCGTTCGTGCATGGTGGGCGCGTGAGAGAGACAGCCCAGGGTGGCAGGATAGCGTTCAGGGCACCCACTAACTCCTGGGGCTTCTGCTCAGGAAAACAGGGAATGAGGGCGGGAGTCTGAACCTTGACCTTTCCCCCCCACCCCCAGCTCCGGATCGACTACATGCAACGTTACGCCAGCAAGGTCAGCGAGGGCATGGCCCTGCAGCTGGGCTGTCTGGAGCTCAGGTAGGTGGCCTTGAGGCCTCTCCAGGGAGGGTGCCTGCATCTCCACTCCTGTGCTGGGCTCCTGGCCAGCTCGACTGCGCTCCAGGGTGGGAAGCAAGAGTGGATATGTAAACTGGGAGGGGACAAGTGGTGGCTGACGGAGGGTCAGGCCCTGATGTGCTTGCCGTCTGGACCCTGGGGTAGAAGTGCCACATCCTCTAGGGCTGGTGTCCCCGTCTCCTTTGGCAGCCACTGCTCTTGCCTCCAGGATGCCTGCTGCTTCCATCTGGCGGCCATCCAAGTGATTCAGTAAACGTTTCTTTGAGCCTTAGGTGAGATGCTGGGAGATATTCAAATGTTGGGAACCCCATCTGTGCTGTGCACCGCTATGTGCCCAGCTCCTGCAGACACTACTAAATATGCACAAAACTGGTGACTCATCCGGAGAGGCCCTTAAGCTTAACAGTGTTTGGGAAGTGACAGGTGTGTTTGGGAAGTGACAGGTGTGTCTACAATTGATCATAATACAGAGCAATGGATGAAATATGTGCCAGCCGGATATACACATAGGAGCCATTAACCCTGCCTTAGGGCAGCAGGAGGAGGAGATTGGAACTGCTCCAGGAAGGAAGAGAGAGACTCCCATCAGGGGATACCGGAGGAGCTGGGGGCAGGAGGGTACGCATTGTGGGTCAGTGACCAGTGGAAGGAAAAGACCAGGCCGGAGGCTGGAAGGAGATGAGTTGTGGGAGGTAAGCTGGGGCTGATGGTGGAAGACTTTGAACGACAGTCTAAGAAATAGGTTTTACTCTTGGCTCTTGGGCCAAGGAGGATGATGTGGTTAAACCTGTGTTCTAACACATTCTTATCCAAAGCAGCACCATTCAGTTCACCCCCTTCATTATCCATCTGCCCATTCCATGCTCCCATTGCTTTTTCTGTAACTCCTTATCTGTCTTACAACAGTGGTTCCAAAATCTCTTACACACCATAATTGCCTGGCAGCTTATTAAACTAGAATGCCCCTAACACACCCTTGGAAATCCTGGTTTAGCAGAGCTGGGTGGGGCTTTAGGATATGCATTTTGACAAACCTCCCCACCCCAGCCCAAGACGATCTGAACACAGTCAGCCTCATGAGTGGATGGCTGGACTTTCAAGGCCATTGTCAGGGAAACCTTTGACCAAGGGTTACTTTTGGTTTATTCGAAATGTGGCTCTAGGAAGAACCCTGATCCTGTCTGTGATCTTGAGGTTATGGAGAGTATGACCTGCTGCTGCTGCTGCTGGGGCCATGGGGGAATTCTGGCTCCCATCCTGGGTCTCAGAGAGAGTGCTGAGGTGGCCCGTAGGGAGGGCCATGGGGTGCGAAGGAGAGGACCCCTCCTTTATCTCCACATCTGAGACTGTTGGCGTTTGTGACGGAACAGGTCCAGGACCACCTCGGAGGGCTCCTCTCTTCTTTCCCACTTGGCGACTCTGTCGCAGCAAGCCAGGGACCACTAGGGTCCTCTGCAGAGGAACTCTGCAGCCTGTGTTGCTAACTGGAAGACAGACCACCTCGCTGCAGCTGGCGGTGGCCCTGGGAGCTCCGTGCCGGTGGGCTGGGAGTTAGTTGTCTGTGAGGTTTACTTTATCACGCGTGCCCTTTTCTACATGCCTAGACCATGATAGCTCCTAAAACCTGCATTCATCTTACATAGTCACATCTCCTCTGAAATTAGATGCCTCAAAAAAGCTTACCTTTCTCTTTTTATCTGTGGCTCTCAAAGCCAGGACTCTACATTCGCTTTGAGACTTCAGTCATTTAAGTCTTCTCTCAAAATAGCATTACTTAGTTGTAATGTAACAGCAGTGAGAAGGCCCGTTAGTGTTCTATTTTATTCTTATTTTATTTTTATTTCCTTGAAGCATTCCCAAATTATTACTGGTCAAAGTAATAATAATAATAATAATTGTAACCATTATTGTTAACTATCAATAATATAAATTAACTTTAATTAATAACAACAATAAATAATTATACATCAATAAATAATTATAATAATAAAGAACTGTATTAATCAATAACATACCAATTATTATTAATATACATTATTAATTATTAATAATGATTTATTATTATTATTTAGCACCAGGCACTGTGCTAGGTGCACTGGAGGACACAACAAGCTCTCGATATGTTTCATGGTGTCTGCTGCCCTATCAGTGCAGGATTATTCCAGAACCCATGTTTGTTTTATGACAGAGACATGTCATTTCATGTCTCCTGGGTCTGAGGAACAGAGTCGGATAAATGTTCCTGTTCCTACGGGTTGATCTTTGAGTTATAGGTTATATGATATTAGGGAGAGAACGTGGAAAATGCCTATTTTATAGGCCTAATAGAAGATTTCAAAACCTGTGATTTGTAAAGTTGAATGCAAAGCTATACCTTACCATAGACCATGTATCATATGGTCTATATGATTTTTACCACATGAAATCAAGTTATGGCTATTTCTCACCAAGAGAAAAGGATACATTTCTGAAAACCGGGCCATGAGGCGGAGTTTTCCAGGGCTGTGATTTTTCTTTTCCCCTAAAAAGGTTCCAGAATGCAGTCTACCCACAGACCATAGGCAAAAGTTCCTTGTCCTATTAACTGCATTGTATCACCTAGGGAAAAAAGCATGATGTCGCTAGGAAAAAAATTCTTTCCTGGCTTAAAAAAGAAATGTGACATATGCACAAGACATGAGGTTGCAAGATGAACCCTCATATCAAGGAGCAACTGGGCAAATGAGAAGAGCAAAGGGCCTGAGGCCGGGCTGCCCAGAAGATCCTAGTTCTTCTGTTTACTGGGCGAGTCACTTAAGCTCTTCGTGCCTCAGTTCTTTCATCTGTGAAATGGGAATGACAATTACAGTAGCAACCCTATAGGACTGTTACGAGGAATAAGTGAATTAACGCATTTAAAGTACTCAGAACAATGACAGGAACCAAAGGACTCAATAATGATTCGTTATTTGTACTAATTATTTTTCTCTTTGCCCTTATTCATGAGTTTAAAATTTATTTTAATAGACTTTATTTCTTAGAGCACTTTAGGTTCACAGCAAAATTAAGGGGCAGGTACAGAGATTTCCCATATACCCCCTGCCCCCACACAAGCACAGCCTCCCCTCTTATCAACACCCCCACCAGAGGGGTACATTTGTTACAGTCTTTGAACCTACACTGACACACCATTGTCACCCCAAGTCCACCGTTTACATTCACGTTCACTGTTGGTGTTGTACATTCTATGGGTCTTAGCGTATGATGACATGTAGCCACCATTACAATATCATCCAAAATAATTTCACTGTCCTAAAACTCCTCTATGTTCCACCTATTTATCCTCCTTTCCTCCAACCCCTGGCAACCACTGATATTTTTACTGTCTTCACAGTTTTGTTTTTTCCAGAATTTCATATTGTTGAAATCATACCTAATCAATTTTATGAATTTATTGGAGGTGCTTTATAAATACCAAATATGTTATTTTATCTATATGTCCCCCTATAAGTTAAAATGTGAAATTCATGGCCCACATGCCATGAATTAGTACCTGCCCAGTGTGAGGAACCAAATAGCTTCCCCTTCACCTGAGACACCAGGACCATCGCCAAACCCCAGCAGAGTCCCAGACACTCTGACCTAAAAACTCAGAGTGAATATGTAGCCCAATAGTAGTTAAGTAGTAACTAATAGTAAGTAAAGATCAGACAAGGAACACTCAGCTGACTTCAAAAGGCATTCTCTCCCATAGTTTAGAAATGTTAGTGATGAATCAATATTTCTGTTGCTTTTTAGAAGGAAAACATAACCAACTGGATTTTCAAAGATGTTTCTTTACTTTCTGCTGTCATCACCTGGGTAAAAGTCATGGACTTGTGCCTGCCCATGGGCCCTCTGTCCACCTGGTGTGCTGGCCAGTCAAAATCTCAGACCAGCGCTGGGGAGAGCCAGCCCGGCACTAGAGGGTGCTCCTAGCAGGTGCACCCTCATTCAGTGATGGCAGTCGGGGCAGTTGGGACAGGTTGTTAGAGCCCATCGACGGCAGCTGAGATGGGCTCAGTCCCGAAGACTGTGAAGCTCAGTCTCTGGAAAAAAGCTGCATCTGGTTAGCAGTGGCGACTGGGTCTCTCAGCCACCCCAGTGATGTCCAACTGTCCAAATGTTAGAAATACACAGATCATGGCACACCTCAGTGATTGGGTGCCTTTGTCAAAAATAACACAATACTTGATCTTCAGGGCATGAGAGAAGGGCAACCAATGTTATAGGGAGTGAGCTGGGTTTCAAGAGATTGGGAGGACTTGAGTATGTTACTGAGTCACCTTTTTCCTAATTAAAAACATTTTTTCCATTCACCACCCCCTTAATCACTTTAAAATTGCTATTATTTTCATATGCTTTCATTCCTCAGTGTTCATTTCAAAATTCGTTTACTCTTCCATTTAACCAACCCCAACTTTTGTTTTACTAAGACTGATTTAAATATCTTAGCCCTCAAAATTATTTTATCCATTCCCAGTCTCAGTTCTCATTCATTCACTCAATTAACGTAAACCAGGAGAGACATTAAGAGACCCTGTGTCTGGGACTCGAAAGCAGCTCTCACCCCGTTAGTGAATATGCATCCCTTCTGTCTGACATACTCTTCTCATTCCCCTTTTTAGCCTGGTAAACTATTCTTTATTCTGGAAGCTTTAAAAAATTTACTAAGCCAGTATTGCCTGCGTTCCATCTGCATTCATAGAAAACCTCAGAGCATATCTGTGAATAAGTGTCGAAAATAAGCAATATGGTGGCCGCAGGCTCTTCCTGCAAAGCCAGCTCAAGGATTTTTTTCTCCAACTTGAAACCTTCCTTACCCTGCCCACCCCACCTACCCTACTCTAGGCACCGATTGGCTCACATGCACTAGATTGGGAACTCTTGTCAAATCCTTGAAGTCAGGGCTGACACGCCCTTCACCTAGCACCTAATGAGGGCATAGTCCATATTTGAATGAATGGCTAATGCGGAAAGATCTAAATGCCTCTTCTCTGGTGCACATTTGCCAACACTTATTCTGTTAGAATTAAGTAATTGTGTATGGCAAACCAATTTGTTCAGTTACCTAAGAGGTCATTTCATAGCTCACTCAACCAGTGGGGTTGCAGACAGTCACACTGCCAGCACTGACCCTTTGCAGGCGTGCTCTGAGGTTTCCCGTGAAAGTGGAGGGCAGGTAGCACTGGCTCAGAATAGTTTCTAAATCTGTCACGACCGACTGTGTGGACATTTGGGATCTTAACCACAAGCACCTCAGGTAGAAGTTGGATGAAATTATTTTCCTCCAGGGGAGAATCCTGGATAGAGTTTTTTTTTTTTTTTAATTACAGTTGACATATGATCTTATATTAGACAACCCCATAATTAGACATTTATATAACTTATGAAGTGATCACCCTGATAAACCTAGTACCCATCTGACAGCATACATAGCTTTCACAATATTATTGAGCATATTCCCTAGGCTGTACTTTGCATCCCCAGGACTATTTTATAACTACCATTTTGTACTTCTAAATCCCTTCACCTTTTTCACCCTGCCCTCAATCCCTCTCCCATCTGGCAACCATCAAAATGTTCTGTGTATCTACAAGTCTGTTTCTGTTCTGCCTGTTCACTTATTTTGTTTTTTAGATTTCACATAT
This sequence comes from Mormoops blainvillei, assembly GCA_004026545.1. Lineage (NCBI taxonomy): Eukaryota > Metazoa > Chordata > Mammalia > Chiroptera > Mormoopidae > Mormoops > Mormoops blainvillei. Next base: position 20,975 of record PVJD01011430.1, read on the forward strand.
AAGTGAAATCATCTGGTATTTGTCTTTCCCTGTCTGACTTATTTCATTTAGCATGATACCCTGTAGGTCCACTCATGTTGCTGCGGATGGCAAGATTTCATTCTCTTTTATGGCTGAATCCTATTCCATTGTACATATGCACCATTTCTTCTTTACCCATTCTTCTATTGGTGGGCACTTAGGTTACTTCCGTATCTTGGCTATTGTAAATAATTCTGCAATAAACATATGGGTGTATAGGGTTCTTATGTTCTATAACTGAATGTCTTTCCTGCTTACCTTTTGCCTGGTTTCCAAAGATCAGACTTGCCCCAATCAGCTGGAATACTTTGCTAGCCTCTGCTACCTTGCTCTGCCAGTTACCTGGTAGAGGGAAGGGTTGGTGAAGAACCATGCTTCCTAGCTCCCTAAGTTCTCTCCTTAAATCGGGCTGCCAGGGCTTCTCAATCTCAGCAACAGGGACATTTTGAGCTGTACAGTTCTTTGTCATAGGGACCATCCTGTGCATTGCAGGATACTTAACAGCATCCCTAGCCTCTACACACTAGATGCTGGTAGTGTAACAACCAGGTGTGATGATCAAAAAGATCTCCCTGCATTGCCAAATGTTTCCAGGCTGGGGAAGGAGGTCAAAATTGCCTCTGGTTCAGAACCACTGAATTAGACCATTGGAAGGTCATGTACCCGTACTACTAAATGTTAGGCCCCTCAACAACCACATTTATGGAACTGTGCTTTAATGTTATATCATTGCTATCCACCAAAATTGAGACAGGAGAAAAAGAAACATAATATTGGCTTCTCATTTTTTTTGTAAAATAAATATTGAGAATATTAATTTTCTTTCAATAAATGGTTTTTCAAACTTAAAAAAAAGATTTTATTTATTTATTTTTAGAAAGAGGGGAAGGGATGGAGAAAGAGAGGGAGAGAAACATCAGTGTGTGGTTGCCTCTCGTGCACCCCCTACTGGGGACCTGGCCCGCAACCCAGGCATGTGCCATGACTTGGGATTGAACCTGTGACCCTTTGGTTCACAGTCTGGCGCTCAGTCCATTGAGCCACACCAGCCAGGGCGGTTTTTCAAACTTTTTACTTTAAGACATGAAATCTCTGTTTTATGGTAAATGTTTTCTCTCGGTGAGTTGTGCACTTAATGAGGTCTTCTATCCAATATCCTGGCTTCCTGGACAACGAAACCCCAAACCACAAGTTTGCCATATTCTTTACCTTATTTATCTCATTGCCTGGTTTCTTTCTAGGCCTATTTTATTTAAATATGTAAACTAGGTATCCTCGCATCTTTCCTTGGAGGGATATAGGCTACAAATCCATTCAATATTGTAAGATATAACTTAGCAATATTCACTGAGCCATCATTAAATACTATTACTCCTTAATACTCATTTTAATGTACCAATTTTTGGTTCTATAAGATACATTTTACATCAAAGAGTTATCTTTTACTTTCCCTTCATTCCAACTACTGACATTTGAAACAACTCAACTTGCCCCAGCTAGAAAGAACCATGTGTCTTATTGTGCCCTCACCACACAGACTTTCTTTTCTTCCTCATTTGTATTTCACCTCATTTTTTTCTCAGTTGGGTGAAGCAGTTGAAGTAATTGAGGACGATGACCTGGTGTATGTGTGAGTTGGGGGCTGGGAAAAGAGAGGGGACCATAATGAGAACACAGGTCAGAATAAAATAATTGCTTTCAAATATATGATATCTAAGAAAGAAATTAAATGTAATATTTGTAGCTCCAGGGGCCCAGAGAGAGGAAGGGAAAGGAAAGAAGAGCTTTCTACCAAGTAGATGTGTAGCTATGGAGGGGGCCACTTCAGCAGGTAGTGAGCCCAGACAGCTTGCATTGTGATGGACTGAATAACCTCACTGCCTTAATTTTTTTTCAAGTAAAAAGAGTAATACTTGTTCAATGTGGAATATTTGGAGCATGTAGAAAAGGAGAAAAAACTGACTAAAGTCACTTGTAATTGAATTAACCAGAGCTAACTTCCATGAACAAGGTAGATCTGGTCTGATTTTTTCCAATGCATTTTTTTTCTAAAATTGAAACCATATTTGTTAAAACATAGCTACTTAACTTGCTTGACAATATATTCAAAACCGCCATTTATTAAGGCGAAGGGGTTAAGCAGTACAAATTGGTAGCTACAGAGACGTGGATTGCAGCATGGGGAGTATAGTCAGTAACGCTGAGGTGACGAGCCATGGGGACAGCTGGGTGCTTGGGGCAGTGGGGGCAGGACTAGAGTGCATGGGTTTCCAACCACTGAAACTGGTGTGCAATGGTATTGAATGTAAACAGTCCCTGAAAAATAAAATACAATTAAATTAAATTTTAAAAACACCATTTATTAAAAACTGTTAGGGTTATATATACAATGAAATATTATGAAACAATAAAAAAGAGTGAATGAAATCTTGTCATTTGCAACAACACAGGTGGACCTAAAGGGTATTGTGCTAAGTGAAATAAGTCAGGCAGAGGAAGACAAATACAGTATGGTGCCACCTACCTGTGGAATCTAAAAACGAAACAGATAAACAAACAAACAAAACAAAACAGACTCGTATAGATACCAAAGGTATGGTTATCAGAAGGAAGGGTGGAGAGGATGGGTGAAATGGGCAATATAGTTAATTATGTTGTGATAAGTTTACAAAGTGACAGATGATTGGTAGAATTAGTGGGATGAGCATAATGTAAAGTATAAAAATGTCAAATCGCTATATTGTACACCTGAAACTAATATAACCAATATAAGATAGTATACAAACTATAATTAAATTTAAAAATAAATTAAAAACACCATTTATTAAGAATCATTAAGGATATAACATTATGTGTTGTAATTGGGGACTTCTTCTGTGAATATCACGACTTTGATATTCTTTCCAATCCCATGACTGGGGACTATTTTCCTAGATTTTCTTGTAGTTTGACAATGATTTTATTGTTACATTTATCCCTTTAGCCCATCTAGGCTAAATGTTTAAAATAAAGTGTGAGATGAATGTCTAATATTAATATTTTCTAATCATAGTTAATTGCCTAAATTCATATCTTTGGAATCATGTTACTTGTCTTTCTCTGCTTATAGTATCACAGTGTTCTCAGGTGTGTATAAAGACAGATGGGTTGAAGGAACAGAGTCATTCTAATGTAAGATTAAAAGTGTGACAATGTCTGTAGCAGTCAAAGAAATTACTATATACGGTGATCCAGGCAGAGCAGGACAGAGACACAAGTGGGGACATTGGCTATTTGATCTTTACTTAAACAACAATCGCTATACATAAATAATACATAAAAATGCCCATCAAGACATAACATTTAATGGGACTTAAAGAATATACATACATGTACTAAAAAATGAATAAATGTGACCCCTGGTCATAGGATTATGGATTATTTTTATTTTTTTATTTTTCTTCTTCTGTCCCATAAGTTCTAAAGTTTTCATATGCACTACATTTAATAATTATTTAAATATACACACCAACACACACACATATAATGTTTCAGGGAGAGCAAAAGAGGGAAAAAGAAATCGCAAAGTGAACCCAGACCTTGAAAGTAGAGGTGGGTGTCCCTAAACTGATAGCTTGAGTGCTGCCTGCCCCAAGTCATGTGTTTTTAGAGGCCACAAAACCGCCACTTTCCTCCTCTGCCCAAGAGCTGGGCAGTCCCAGAATGGAGCCTCCCAGAGCACAGGGCTGGAGTCTTTTCTACAAATGAGATTTTGGGGCTTTCCTTTTCTTCATGGTTTTCTAGGCATCAAATTTGTTGACTCTCCTAACTTTCTCCCTCCTAGTGGTTCCCACATGTGGCAGGAGAGGGGGCTTCTAGGCCAACACGTGGGCACTGGGCGAACTGACCCTAATGGCTCCGTGCTCCGGCTGTCAGCCCCTCCATGGCTTCTCTCTCTCTCCAGGCGGTTCTTCAAGGACATGCCCCACAACGCACTAGACAAAAAGTCCAACTTCGAGCTCCTGGAGTAAGTCCCGAGACTGGCCCCTGCCTCTCCTCCCTTCTTCCTGCCCTACTTTTCCTACTGACCCCCTACTCCACTCACCCCCAGACCAGAGCCAGGCAGGACCCGCCTCCCCAGTCCTCGAGCCCTCTCACCTCTCCCTGATTGGCCAGAAGTCCTGGGTTGCGGGAGAGGGGGCCTCAAATGATGCTTTTCTTTTTCTTCTTTCAGGAAGGAAGTAGGGCTTGATCTGTTTTTCCCAAAGCAGATGCAGGAGAACTTAAAGGTCAGTGGGCAAGGGCCCCAGAAAGATTCCCTTTGTGCCGGTCCCCAGGACTAGAGCTAAAGGTATTGGACTGGGGGATACTCAGGGACACTCAGGAATATCCAGGCCGTCTGTGTCACTTTGGGCCATCTGGACATAGGACCATAAAATGCATCTAGCGGGCCCCTTCCATGGCTGGGGATCAGGAAGCCTGGCTCTAATTCCACATCCGAGGCCAATTAGCTGTGCGCCCTGAGCGCTGGCCTTCCCTGCCCCCGCTCCTGGGCTACGGTGAGTCTACCCTGAGACAGCAGGCACGTGCCCTGGGTAAGAGATCGCCACTGCTCTCAGGGCAGAGGCCCGGGGACCGTCCTATAGCAGCAGGCAGGCTCTCGGTGAGACCCGAAGGGAAGGAATCAGAGCTTGGAGGGGCCCGCTCACCCCTGCCCGTCTCCCCCCAGCCCAAGCAGTTCCGGAAGATGATCCAGCAGACGTTCCAACAGTACGCCTCGCTCACTGAGGAGGAGTGCGTCATGAAGTTCTTCAACACCCTCGCTGGCTTCGCCAACATCGACCAGGAGACCTATCGCTGTGAACTCATTGTAATTCTCTCCTTGACCCGAATTCCGGGCCTCCTGGGAAAGGGAGCCAGGGGACCATCAAGGGGAGTTCAGGAAGGGGATTTGCTTGCTTGTACCGACCTGTCCTAAAATGCATCTAATGTTAATCTTCTAGTCTCAGGAAAGGAACTGAAATCTTGGCCCCAGCTGTGTGGGAGGTGGGCAGGGTTTTGGGAGGGGGATGATCTATATGGCCGGAGTTTAGAGTGGAAGGAGCTGGAGGGCCCAGGAGACAGCTCCAGTGTCTAGCTTAGTGGACTTTTATTTTTTCAAATTTCTGAAATATGAGGAGGGCAGGGCTTGGGCAACCATTCCTTCCTTTTATTCCAGCAAGGATGGAATATTACTGTGGACCTGGTCATCGGCCCTAAAGGCATCCGCCAGCTGACAAGTCAAGATGCGAAGGTAGAGAGAGACTGAGGGCAGGCCCCGCCCGGCCCTCGGCTGAGCCGCCTTCCCCTCTCTGCTGCCTCCCGCCCCGGCCGGCCCCTTCTGCGCTCCCTGCCCCGTCGGTGTGAGCAGCTGTAGAGAGAGTGTTTGGCATAACAGGGGGCACTGACGGTTCTTTATTGCCTTGGGACCATCCCCTGCGCAGAGGAAGGGGGGCAGGGAGGGTTTGGGGGTGTGGAGCAGAGAAGGACACTATTAAGGCTCTTCTGGCTCAGATACAAGAGCTGCTCTTTCAGTGGCAAGATGGGACCCTCACTCCCCTGGGAGTCAGAAGACCTGGGTCCAGTCCTGGCTCTCCCACCAACTTGACATATGACCTTGGGCAAGACCTGGCTTCCTCCAGACTCATGTTCTCATCTGCAAAGTCAGGGGCTTGGACTAGATGATCCTTCCAGCCTTAATAGTCCTTGATCCTCCCTTCATCCCCCTGAGAGACCCCCGAATCCCACTTTTTCCTTGTGTTCCTCCCATACTGACCAATTTCCATGGCCTTATCCCAGGAGCGGGATGGTCTGAACGCCCCTCCCTTCCTTTCTCACAGCCCACCTGCCTGGCTGAGTTCAAGCATATCAGGTCCATCAGATGCCTCCTGCTGGAGGAGGGCCAGGCGGTACTGCAGCTCGGCATCGAGGGCGCTCCCCAGGTGAGCATCTCTGGGAACCTGGAAGCTCTGAAACAAAGGGGTACAGCTGCAGGTTGGGTGTTCTTGCGCAGGTGGTCAGAAAGCCAGGGATTCTCTGGCTTCTGAGATCTTGTTAAAACAAACAAACAAACAAACAAACAAAACAAAACTAGACCTAGTCCTTAGACAAGTTACCAGGATGCTGATACAGTATAAGGAAGATAGCTCAGGATCAAAGCTGTCGTAAAAAGTATCAAAAAAAATGTTGGGGAGTTTTTCTGGGGGGGTGTTGAGGGTGGCAGGAGTAAAGGTGACCAGAATCAGGTGCTAATCAGAGGCCTAATTTTGAACAAATGAACAATGACTCAGAATTAAGACCTCAAGGACCCAGGGTTTTGTGTGGGTGTGAGAATCAGAGAGACCTCAGACTGAAAACAGATTCCTCTCTCTCCTTCCATTCATCTATCCCCGCCCCACTCCCTCCCACTTCCCTTTTATGTTTCTCCTCTTGAGTATTTTGTACCTCCCAGATATTGGGAGAGGAAAATAAGTCCGACCTGGTACTGGTCTTTCTAGAGTTTAAGGCAGTCAGCTGGAAGGGATGACGAGAGCGCCCCCTGGTGGCTATGGGGAATGCAAGCCAAGACCCAGGAGAGGCGCGGATGGGTTCTGGCTGGGGTGGATGGCAGGAGTATGCAGTTTCTTCTCTTTTCCTGTGGGGTAGACTCCAGCCAAGGCTCTGGGGTCTCATGCTTGGATGGTCTCTTCTCTGCAGTCCTTGTCCATCAAAACCTCCTCTCTGGCAGAGGCCGAGAACATGGCTGACCTCATAGACGGTTACTGCCGGCAACAGGGGGAGCACAAAGCCTCCCTCATCGTTCATCCCAAGAAAGGTGTGTTTCCACTTACAGGCAGACTGGCCCAGTGGGCATCTGGTGGCACAGCTGAGCCACCAGATGCCCCCACCCCTGAGAGAGCAGGGGAAGCTAAGCCATTGACCAATACGTGAAAGATGTGGCTTTGAAAGCATGTGGAGGTGCTCACCCAGCCCTGCGGGATGTTCCTTGTGGTCCCATCCTGGGTCCCAAACTACAGGCCCCGGCCTCACTGGTCAGTGTGGCCTGGAGGCCAAGCTCTGGAGGACAGGTCATGGTAGCCCCAGGACAATCAAAGCTATTGCTAGAACCTGGCCGGTTTCTCTTGTGTGGGTGTGTCTCTGCCTTGGAATGGGATCAGAACGCAGGGTTCTGGGCTGGGGGAATCCTAATAGTTTCTTCTACAAAGAGGATCCCAATTCAGGACAAAGGCTATCTAGCTTCCACCCAGACTTTCAGAGAGCACAGAATGGTGGGGAAGGGTCTCCCCTCTGTTGGCTCCTAGGAGCTGTGAGGTCAGCCGTTCATTAGGACCCTGTGTCCATCTCCTTTTCTCCCTCCCCTCTTCCCAGATGGCGGCGAGAAGCGGAACAGTCTGCCCCAGATCCCTGTGCTGTGAGTACAGTGGGACAGCAGGGAACAGGCCCTGCCCTCAGCCTGTCTCCCCGAGAAATGGCAGAACAAACAGGGAGCCTCCAGCCCCATGGTTTCTAGCCCCCCAGGGAGAATGCTGGAACCCCAGCATTTAACAAGTGGCAATTTTTTTGCCAGTCAATTTCTCCCAGTAAATTCTTACAGGGATAGTCCTATGTTCTAATACCACCTGGCATTTAATATGAGGGAATGTTGCTGCATTTAATCCTAGGGCATATTGTCCCTTCCCTCCTGCCCTCTGACAGCCTGGGCCATGCTCCCAGGTTATTGCCATCAGGACGGGCTGTGGACACAGTGTAGCTGACCCTCCAGGCGGGATGGTGGCACCGGGTGGGCCTAGACTGCCCGGGGGGGAGCATTGCCGACCCCTGAGCTCACTGGGCTCCTGCATTCTCACCTCCTCCTACAGAAGCCTGGAAGCTCAGCGGCCCCTCCTCTCCGAAAGCTGCAGCATAGGTAAGGCCGCCTGCCTGCGGTCCATCGCCCGCACCCAGAGCCTCTCTCCTGCTTGCTCCTGTGACCTCATCAAGGCTTCCCTCAAAATTACACAGAAATGAACTTTCACATTTCTTTCACACTAGGACGCCTCCGTGATGGCTTAAAATATCACCAGTCATAACAGCAAACATGTTTTGAATAGTCAGTATGTGGCAGCGTGTCTGTCTCAGCTCAGGCTGCCATAACGAAACACCACAGACGTGGGGTCTCACACGACAGACATTTATTTCTCACAGCTCTGAGGGGTGGAAGGCTGAGAGCCAGGTCCGCCACGGTCAGGGCCTGCTGAGCACTCTTCCTGGATTGCAGGCGGCCACCTTCTCTGTGCCCTCCCATGGTGGACAGATGGAGAGCTCTGGTCTCTTTCTCTTCTTATAAGGGCACTATTCTCATCAGGCGCGCTCCACCCTCATGACCTCATCTAAACCTCATCACCCCCAAAGGCCTGTCTCCTCGAGAAAAGGCAAGGCTTCACACTGGGGGTCAGGGCTTCAACATGTGAATCTGGCAGAGGACATCACAAACGTTCAATCCGTAATAGCATGGAAAACATTACAGATATTATTTTATTTGATCTTCAGGACATTCCCCAGAAACATTCATTTTTTAGAAAAGGGAGCTGAGATTAAGGGATACTAAGCAACTTGCCCCAAGTAGGGCACCTGGGTAGTGGTAAGCAGGGACTCTAGCCAGGTGCCCTGGGCTCTGTGGCCCTTCGAAACCTGCCGGGTCTCACCTGGCTCTTCCCTCCTCCCCTCCCAGTTATGCCAGCCTTGGTTCCACTGGTCTGACCCGGGAGCCGCCCACCTGGGCCCTGGCGGTGCCCTCAGGGGCCTCCTGACCCATGGGCCTTCTTCCCCTGTCATTGCAGAGTCAGACATCTATGTCGAGATCCCCGACGAGACCCTGCGGAGGCCCGGAGGTAGATGCCTGACCCCGCCCCCCGCGTTGGCTGCGTTGGCCAGCGCCCTGCGCAGGGTTGCTGCGGAGACACGTGTGACCCCATGGGGGGACTTTCTTTCTTTCCTTGTCCTCTCCCACGTGTGATTCAGGCAGGGACAACCCGAGCAAGACAGCTTTGACTTGAAAGCTGAGGTCACTCTTTTACCCCACACCATTCCCTTTCGTGTGCCTGTGCTTGCCTGGGGCTCCAAAGAGTGTGGACGTGGGACCAGCTTTCAGGGGGAAGGGGGTGATGACTCTTCCCTGGGTCTGAGACAGCAGAATATTCTAGAGCCCCTTTCTCAGCCCCACCCCTCGTTCTTGGCTGAGGGGTTGCTGGGGGTTGGGGTATGCCCGAGCAGAAGGGGAGCAGAGCCTGGCGTCACAGCCTGTGGACACTCAGGTTCCCCAGGTGTCAGCTGGTTTCTGAACTCGGGGACTCTACCCTCTCCGTGTGCGCAGGCTTACAGTATGAAATTGCCCGGGAAGACGTGGTTCTGAGTCGAATTCTTGGGGAAGGCTTTTTTGGGGAGGTCTACGAAGGTGTCTACACAAATCACGTGAGTCCCGGCTCTTCCCTGACACCCCTTCCCACTTTGTGTAGGGTGAGGGAGGAGCGTGAACCTTCCAGGGCCGCAGGCCGCAGCCCTGCCGTGTGGGTTTTCACGCACTTGGCATTTGCAGTATTTACGAAATACCCAGGAAGTGATGGAAACGAGAGTCATTTCCAAGGATAGCAATGCCAGGGATCAAAATAGAGGTAGCTCCTGGAGAGGGGCGACTGACCCTTGGTGGGAGAACACAAGGGGGGAGGCGTGACAACATGCAGTTCTGAGGAGAGGAAGGGTAGGTCTGAGGCAGGAGTTAGGGTGGAGGCCACTGTTTGTGGTTGGGCTCCCCTCAGGCCCGGGGACAAGGCAGAGCTGAAGGAAAGGGGTAGGAAACATGTGAAAACTAACAATAAAAAGAGAAAGACACCTGGAGACCGTGTCTGACGGTGGCCTTACACATGCTCCATACGCGCCCGCTAACCTTGGGCAGCTCCCTGGGCTCTTCGGTCTCTGTTTCCTCATCTGCACAGCCAGGGACTCGAGTTACTGGATCTTGAAAGTCCTTCCCAGTCCTTACACACCCTGATCAAGAAGAAAGAGAGTAGGGAGGAAAGGAAAGGCGGAGAAGGGAGGAGAAGGGGTGAGAAGAGGAAGAAGGGGCAAGAAGGTGCTAGGCAGAGACCCAGAGGCCGGACGTCACTGGCCTTCCCTTGGCTGGCAGTGAAGCTTGTGGGAAGATGACAGTGAAGCTTGTGGGAAGATGGCAGTGAAGCTTGTGGGAAGATGACAGTGACACTGGGAAGGGACACTTTCTTTGGGGCACTGGGCTGGACTGAGGGGCTCTGAACTCACTCTCATTGCAGAAAGGGGAGAAAATCAGTGTAGCTGTGAAGACTTGCAAGAAAGACTGCACTCTGGACAACAAAGAGAAGTTCATGAGTGAGGCAGGTAGGTGTCCCCTGAGGAGGGCCACAGCCCCCGAGAGCTGGAGAGGACGCGGAGGCAGCACAGACCTCCAAGACGAAAGAGGGGCCTGGACTTTGGGAAGGGGGTGGTGCGAGCAGTGCTGGGACCGACACAGGAGGAGGGGTGTCGCTCCCCATTTCTCCCAGCTGGGACGGCAAAGCACATTCCTCACAGTGGACCTTAGAGCCCTCCGGCCCGTCCCTCTCACCCCCAATTTCAGTGATCATGAAGAACCTGGACCACCCGCACATTGTGAAGCTGATCGGCATCATCGAAGAGGAGCCCACCTGGATCATAATGGAATTGTACGCCCATGGGGAGGTGAGCGGGAAGCGGCAGCCGGGGGCCCCGTGATGGCAGCTGTGCCGCGGCGGAGCGGGGCGGCGTGCGTGTGGAAGGAGGGGCCCTCAACACCCGGTCTCCTTCCTTCTGTGTTCAGCTGAAACAACGCAGAGACCATCTGTAGATGAAATTGCTGGACCCCCTTGCAGGCTGGGTGTGCCCTGCCCTCCCCTCCCCTGCCCCCACCCTTGGGCCTGGCTCCCTGGCTTAGGCCCAGGCCGTGCCCGGGTCTTGACGGCACCTTCCCCCTTCCGGCAGCTGGGACACTACCTGGAGCGGAACAAGAACTCCCTGAAGGTTCTCACTCTCGTCCTGTACTCGCTGCAGATTTGTAAGGCCATGGCCTACCTGGAGAGCATCAACTGTGTCCACAGGTGCGCCTGGGGTGGAAACTGGGCCCCTCGACCCGACCCTGCAGGCTTGGGGTAAAGCGGAGCCTTGCTGTCACACAGACCAGTGTCGAAGCCCCAGCTTTGGTGCCGCCTGATGTGACAGCTTGACCTCTTTCTGTGAACTTGTTTCCTTATCTGATGAATGGAAATAGGAGTATGTACCTCACAGGATTGTCATTAAGGGTGAATCTAAAGTCCTAGGTGTCTGATTTTAACTCAGTGCCTTCTAACCTGCTGCCCCGTGGATTCCAGGAAATCGCCCCCCTCTTGGCTCTCCTCCCCTAGCCCATTTGGTGGCACGGAAACCAGGCAGGAGGGACTGAACTAGGGCAGGGCTGGGAAGATCCTGGGATCTGGCCCTTCCCGCCACAGTGGTTGACCGTGCCCGGCAACCCCGGGCTACCAAGTCCAGTCCTCCCTCTGTCTGTGCGGCCAGCCCCTCCTCCTCCTGGCTTTGCTCCCACTCCCTAAAAGGAGTTCTCTACCACAGGGGATGTGATCCCCTAGAGGAAACAGAAGGGGTGCTCTCAGAGCACTAAGGGATACAGGTGAATTCTTCAATGTGGCACCACGATGTCAGCTATATGGCCTTGGGAGTGATATCATGCAAAACAGTGTTGGCGGATATAAACATTCATTCATTCACTCACTCATTCACTCATTCAACAAATACTATGGAACTCTCACCCTGTGCCTCCAGGCGCTGTCCTAGGCTCTGGGATAAAGTCACAATGAAAACAGAAAAACCCCTTTCTCCTGGAGCTTACCATGAGGCTAAAATGAGACAGGAAGAGTCATGGGGTGAAGATGGCTTCCTGTGTTTGTGTGATACCTTTTCATAATAAAGACAAATGGCAGGGAGGGAGCCTGCCTGTGAGAAGCAGGCAGGCCAGCCAGTCTGGGTTAGAAGCGACACAGGGACACGGGTGAACTGCGCCAGCGAGCGCTGCCCTGTGAGGGCGGGCGCCCAGCTCTGCGGTCAGGCTGCCCCCTCTCCTACCAGTGACCTGCTGGGCCAGCTCCTCCCCCATGCCCGGCGTATGGGGAGGGCTTTTGATCACGACTAGCTGCTGCTCTGAGCCCCGCCGAAAGCCCACGCAGTCCCCCGGACTACAGAATGAGGAGAGAATAGCTGTGGCCGGGAAGGTGGCCGGGGTTCTTTCTTGGAGAATCAGCAGGGTGACAGCCTTCCTGGCAGAGGGACAATACCGGCAACAGGGCCGGAGAGCGTAGGGAGCAAGTTCCGAGAACCCGAAAAGGGCTTCCCGTTGGTGACACATGAGAAAGGATGGTGAAAGGAGGTGACAAAGGGCCTGCTGTGTGGTGGGGACCGGAGGGCCACCCAGGCTCCCTCCTGAAGTGGGCTTCAGTAAGAGGACTCGGAGGGTCAGGGAAGGGCTGACAGATGGACGCCGCCTGGCTCTGCTCCGGAGGCCGGGTCCCTGGCCAGCACTCTCCTTTGTTTCCCTGTTCATCTGTCTGTCTGTCGGTCTGAGGCCTTCTAAGCCACCTTACCCTTGTCTTTATTTCCTTTTTCCAGGGACATTGCCGTCCGAAACATCCTGGTGGCCTCCCCTGAGTGCGTGAAGCTGGGGGACTTCGGTCTCTCGCGGTACATTGAGGATGAGGACTATTACAAAGGTGAGGGGGGCGTTCTGACCTCTGCTTTGCTCCTGGAGGGGTCGCTGAAACCAGAGTCCCAAAGGCTACAGTCAAAGGTCTGTAGGTCTTTGGGTCTCTAGAGAATAGGCTATATATTTTTTTATAATTCTGGATCTTTCTTCCCTAAATACCACCTGTAAACCTCTACACCACTCAAAGCCTCTGTGACGCGTCTCCCCATCAAATGGATGTCACCTGAGTCCATTAACTTCCGCCGCTTCACCACGGCCAGTGACGTCTGGATGTTTGGTGAGTTGAATTTCGGAAGGGTTTGGATAAGGGTTTCGTTTCTCACCCCCACGACCAGGCTAAGAGGAGGAGCAGAGCATGGACCCCCCCTTGCTGGGTGGCAGGATTCTGTTTTGCTGCAACCACTGGAAAGTGTCAGAAGCGAGAGACTAGTGGTGTTGGGGGCTCAGGGCTGGCCTGGGCAGTGTGGGTTATAATCTTCCTGGCAAAGGCTCTTGAGGCGAGCGTGTACACCACCAACCGGCCCCAGGAACTCGTGTGGGGACGCCAGGGAGGGATCCTCCTCAAAGCAAACCGAGGCTTGTTCTGAGAAGAAGGTGCAGGTAGAGGTGAGGAGGAAACCAGGTGATAGTCCCTTACAGAGCACAGAGCCTCGTAGAGTACGCCTCTCAGTTCTCCACAGCCAACCAGTGAACTCTCATTATTATTCTTCCCCGGTTTCCAGGCACAGAAGCTGAGGCTCAGGCAGGTCAGGGGCTTCCCCGTAGTCACACAGGCAGCAAGTATTGGCTTCAGACCACATTTTTCTCATGGAGGCTGCACCCCTTCCTAAGGGAAGGTACCGTGGTCCCAACGACGCGCCTTTGACTGCCCCACCTCACCCCACAGAACCTTAATAGCCGCATGTGGAGGGGACACAGAGAGGGGGACCTGAGTTCATTTACACATGCAGGTGACTGGTCCCTCAGTGACCACTGTGGTGACTAGGACCCCGGGGACGCCCAGGGAACACAGGAGCTCCTCCCGGCAGAGGCTGAGAGCAGATGACTATGGCTGTTCCTGGAGGGGGTGCGCCGACCTCCCCAGGGCGAGTCCCTCCCCAGCACGGGCCCCGAACCCTTTCCTCTTGCTCACAGCTGTGTGCATGTGGGAGATCCTGAGCTTTGGCAAGCAGCCCTTCTTCTGGCTGGAGAACAAGGATGTCATCGGCGTGCTCGAGAAAGGTGACCGGCTGCCCAAGCCTGACCTCTGCCCGCCTGTCCTCTATACCCTTATGACCCGATGCTGGGACTACGACCCCAGCGAGCGGCCCCGCTTCACTGAGCTTGCGTGCAGCCTCAGGTGAGCATGGAGCAGGGGGAGGGGCTGCGGGCGCAGGCCCCCAGGGGGCCGGGCTTCTGGCAGCACTTACAGGCTTACAGTGCACTTTCTGACACAAGATGCATGGTGTCCTTGTCCTCACCTTGTGGATGAGAGAATCAGGTTTAGAGCTGGTGACTCACCCAAGGCGGTGACCAGTGGGGCTGGGACTTGCACGGGGACCTCCCCTCTGACCTACACGGAGCTACAGGTCCAAGCGGAATCCGCCGACCCTCCCAGCAGCAGCATGGACCCTTTTGTTTGTTCCTCCCAGATAACAAGGAAGAGAGTCAGTTTTGCCTGTGCAGACAGTGCCTGGGGGTCACCGCTCCCTTCTGAATGGAGCATCGGTGGCCTGAGGGCCTGATCCTTAGCAGGTGCCCAGAGCCATCATCCCCCTGGTAAAGGGTGCCTTTCAAGTGTGTTTTAGAGGGTCCCCTGCTTCCTTCGTGGCCTGCCTGACATCGGCTCCTCGTTGGGAGGTCTTGACTTCTTTTGGCACCTTTTAAGGCAAACTTCTCCTGTAAAGGACCAGAGAGTAAATACTTTGGGCTTCGTAGGCCATGCAGTCTCTGCTGAAAGTCCTCAGCTCTACCTCCATAGCTTAAAGCAGCCACGGACAGCAGGTCGTGAATGGGTGTAGCTGGGTTTCAATAAGACTTGATTGGTGGATACCGAAATAAGAATTTTACATAATTTTCACATGTCCTGAAACACTTTCTTCTTTTTCTTTTTCTTTTTCAATCATTAAAACATTTAAAAACCACTCTTAGTTTGGAGCCATACGAAAATAGGTGGTGGCCTGACCTGGCCTGTGGGTGGTGTTTGCTGACCCCCACTTTAGGGAACCTAGCGCTTAGTTAGCGTTAAATAGGGCAACCTCAAACCCCGTAGTCACCGCGTTGGCATATTTTTAGGGCAAGAATATAGCGCCTGGAAGCCGCTTGGGAGGCCCAGGCGGGGGCACTGGGCGTGACTGGGTTTGTAGGGGTGGGGCAGCCATGCAGCGTATAAGACCCCCAGCTTAAAAGGCCGCTCTGCTCCAGTCTGTCCCCTCAGTGACACTCCCGGCTATTGCAGACTCATGTCTTGGTCCCTTAGAAGGGAGACTCGGGAAAACGAAGGATTCCAAGAGAAAAGTGTTTGAGAGCTGTAACTTGAGAGAGCAAAAGCTCTGGGGTGATGAGGTGGCGGTGGGGGTCTTACTTCATCCTGGGGCTTGAGGACCAAGGCAAACTGGGGCCGGGTGCCCCTTCCCGGGCTGGGTGCCCCCCCGCCCTGGGCTGAGGAGCACAGCCATCCGAGACACTGGGCCAGGCCCCGTCACGGGTGGAGTTAGGAGCTCACCTTTTTTGCTGTGATCTGAAGGGCACCCAAAGACTCCGGTGACCCAGGCTAAGCCCCGAAAGCCACAACATGGCAGTCCTCCATTAGAGTTAAAAAAAGGATGTAATGAGACTTCCCAATCTCTTGGGGTAAGAAGGGCCCTTTTACTATCAAAGTTCGAGAATTCCTCCATGAAATGTTAGTTACACTTTTAGAATCTGTTGATTAATGAAATGTAGTAAAGCCGCGCAATGGATTTTTTTATTACACACAATATAATGCATATAACTCTGAAAACACAGTATCAACTATTATATAATCAGTAGTGCTGTTATTAAAAATGATTAAAGAAGACGATTTAGGTGATACCAAGTTTATTTAACACCCTGTGAAGCAGGCTGTCTCCATTCCCGAGGGCCGGAGAATTGCAAAATGGGGCAGAAAACAGAAGCTTCAATGCGATAAAGAATAAGGAGCAAGGTAAAGAAAAGTAGGACGTGAATAAGAAGCAGGGAAGTGAGCGCGGAGCCCCGAGCTGTCCTGGTGTCCGGGGACCGGCTGACCGCATATACTGCGTTTCTCGTCAAGCAAAGCACGCAGGGGGCCACAGAAACTGTCTAAGTTTTGGGTTGCGCTTGTGGCGCCCCACGGCAACTCTGTCTTGGGCCTAGAGATTTCTTTCTTTCTTTTTTTAAAAAAAGATTTTAATTATTTGTTTTCAGAGAGAGGGGAAGGGAGGGAGACAGAGAAGGAGAAAAACATCGATGTGAGAGAGAAACATTGATTGGTTACTTCTCATAACTGCCCCCACCGGGGACCGAACACCCAACCCAGGTGTGTGCCCTGACTGGGAACTGAACCTGTGACCTTTCGCTTTTCAGGCCAGTGCCCAACCAACTGAACCACACCAGTTGGAGCTAGAAATTTATTGCAATCATATGTAATACTGGTCTACAGACAATGCCTGGTACACATGGGGGCATGTGGATTCATGGACCCCTGCAGTTATTCCAGAATCCCCTGGGGTTTGTGAGTCCCAAGTTGGAACCTACTGGGTGGGGTGAGACAGGAGAGAGGCATGCACATGACCAGCGTGGGAGTGACCCACAGCCCTTCCCCATTAGCGCACACCAGGAATGTGCTGATGGAGTGTTCAGTGAAAGATGGGAGCTACGGAAGCCAGGCCTTGGTTCCGACATTGGATGGGCCATCAGAAACCCACACAGGGGATCAGGGCCCACAGCAGGCACAGGAAGGAAGAAGCATGGGAAGGTGGGCTGGAGACACGCCTCTGTTGCCCCACTGGGCTGGGACCGTCTCTCCAAGGCGTTTTTCCCACTGTGGATCTGCTCCTTCCAGCCTTGGTGTGGAAGTGACCTCAGGGCCCGTATCCGACCTGTCTCCGAGGGGTCTCCCCAGCACACTCGGCAGAGGAGATAAAAATGGGACCCGGTGGTCATCCACGGGCCTCCCCGGGCTTCAGTGGAGTGCAGAGAGGAGCCCCTGGGAGCATTTTTGACCTTGTTTCTCTCTCCTTATCTGCCCTGACTTGGCAGTGACATTTATCAGATGGAGAAGGACATTGCTATAGAGCAGGAGAGGAATGCTCGCTACCGCCCCCCCAAAATCTTGGAGCCCACAGCCTTCCAGGAACCCCCACCCAAGGTAAGCCAAGCCCTGGCCTCACTGGTCCCTTAGTCACAGCAGGGCCGGGTCCCCATCTGGCCTCCTGCTGACCTGGCTGCAAAGCTCCTCCCTCACAGCACAGACAGGCTGTGCCCCTGCAATTCTCCCAGCCCCTCGACGGAGCCACCCATCAGCACTGAGCTCAGCCCCTGCCCCCTTGGTGCCCTGGCAGGTGGAATCGGGGAAAACAAGACAGCACCTGCTTGTGGGGCAGTGGGGGCAGAGAGCCATCCTGGAAACGCTCTCCTCGAGAGGCTTGAGCACTTTTCTTTTCGGTGTTATTTAAGGACAAACTAGATCCCCGTGAGGGCACGTGAAGGAGCAGTGTGTCTGGGCCCCTTGGGTCTAGCCTTCATGACCACACCCTCCGTGACACCTCTGGGCACAGGAACCAATGCCCCACTCCCTCTTCATTTGGTGGGTGGGTTGTGAAGGACGGTGCCTGTATGAGTCAGCTCGGGCTGCCGTAACCAAATGCTGTGGATCAGGTGGCTTAAACAACAGGTATCTGCAGAGGCCGGGAAGTCCAGGATGAAGGTTCTGGCAGATCCGGTGCCTGGCGAGGACTCCTGTCCTGCAGACAGCCACCTTCTCGCTGTGTCCTCACAGGGCCGAGAGCACGAGAGCGCTGATGTGTTAGTGTTATAAGGACACTAATCCCACCATAGGGGCCCAACCCGCACGATCTTATCTAACCCTTACCTCCCACAGAACCTGCCTTCGGAGACCGTCACACTGCAGGGATGGGGTGGTGGGGCTTCAGCATGTGGCTTCGGTGGGGACACAGATGATCAGTCCGTGACAAAGCCCTGCCTGGTGCAGGGCCTTTTCTCAGCATCCGCCTGGCCCGGTGTGCCTTTCCCCTTCCATGGGTCAGGGCCCAGCCCAGTTTTCACCTCCTTCATGGAGCTGCTCTAAGTGCCTGAGCCCCCCGTGACCTCCTGCTTCTGGATGCCCGTGGCTCTTAATGGCTGCTTGGCAGGTGCTCCCACATGCAAAGAAGCTACACACAGAGAGACCAGTAACCCCTCGCCTAGCGATGGCCCCCGCAGGACAGAGAGGCTGGCCTCTTTGTACCCTCCCGTCATTCAGCATGTAATGGGTGCTCAGTAAGTGAATGAATGCAGTGAAGACTTGGTCCCTCATCTTCTTCGTTCTGAATAAGCCTCACCTGTCTCTGACCTGATACTCCCTTAGGGAGCCGTGCTCACTCAGGGAGAATCACGGGGACTGACTTTCCTCTGTTCCCTCTCCAGCCCAGCCGACCCAAGTACAGACCCCCTCCGCAAACCAACCTTCTGGCTCCCAAGCTGCAATTCCAGGTAAACAGAACCAGAGGGCTGGGAAAGTTCAGGGCCATTTCTCATCTTGGCCCTTCCTGCAGTTCCATTCTCATGCCTTGAGGAGTGGCAACTCACTGCTCAGGTGATGGAGGTGGCCTACTGCGGTACCCAGGAAAGAATCTGAACTCAGAGTACCCAGAGGTCAAAAGAATCCACATGCAATTCCACCAGGCTGTCCGCAGCGATGGCGTGCTTTATGCCCAGCGCCTCTGTCCCCAGCGTCCGCTGCTGCGTGTGCCTGCCTACAGCTGCTTCTTTGTGCCCAAAGCCTCCCTGACCTCCTACCCTGAGCAGAGCCTTCTGAAAAGGACTCTCAGGCAATTGGGGACAGTCGATGTTCCCCAGAAAATGGAATTGCTTCCTGGGGCTCCCCACAGAGGTGGCCAGTGAAGAAAGGGAGGCGTTTCATCTGAGCTCTCCTCCCACCTTCGTCATCATGGGATCTTCCTGAGCTGTAGGCCTCTGCCCTGTGTCCCTTGCGTCTCGGTCAGAGGGAGCCCCGGCCCCTCTCTTTCGTTCTCGTACATCCCGCAGCTCAGAGCCACTGCCCAGGGTCCAAACAAGCCCAACCAAGAGCACACATGAATCCTCTTCATTTGGAGAAAAGAAAACCTTGATGCAGAAGATGGAAGCAGTGTCACTAAAAACAAACCTGCCTTTTGTGTTGTTTAACATAGTGATCACACACACACACACACACACACACACACACACACACACACACACATCTGTGTGCTAATTCTATCTGCTATGAAACAGAATGCTTTTCTGAAGAGTCCTGAAGGAGGGGACGTGCACTCAGTCAGTAACGCGTGTGGGCCCATCGTGTGCAGAGCACAGGAGGGCTGCCCGGTGGCTGAGACGCCACGGTGGCAGAGCAGAGTCCTAGCCAAGAGCTGTCTGTGTCTGTTGCTCTGCCATGTCTTCCAAACAGGGTCCATGACATGCCGATATGACACCTTGTATTGGCTCCTGGAGACCAAGTCCTGTTTCCCCCATACTGCTCATGTATTGTTTCTTTGTGCTTAGTTTGTAGCAGCTAATTGTCTACCTTCTCGCCTTGTCCCTGTGCGTGGTGCTTCTCTGCCCCTCCTGAATAGGTCCCCGAGGGTCTGTGTGCCAGCTCACCTACGCTCACCAGCCCTATGGAGTTCCCATCTCCCGTAAACTCGCTGCACACCCCACCTCTCCACCGGCACAATGTCTTCAAGCGCCACAGCATGCGGGTAAGAGGGCTCTGCATGCTGGGTCCCAGCCCGGACTGAGGAGGCGAATGCAGGGGAGGTCGCTGGGACACCGGGAACCCTGCCACCTCAGGCTCAGGAGGTGCCCTCCATGCTTCCATGCACCAGTCAGGCCACCAAGGGGCTCTGTGACTCTCTCTCCTTTGCAAACACATCAGAGGCTAGGGGCCGAGCCAGGCTCTGCTCCCAAGGACACCGGCTGGGCCTGGACCTGGCCCATCCACACTCTGGTGCCTTGGCGAGTGATACAAAATCTCCCCCTTTCGTGAGCCCTGGGTGTGGTGAGGAGTCTTGTGGATAGATGCAACCAAGCCTACTGGTGCCAGACAATAAAAGATCCTGGAGGTCCTGTTCTGCTCTGCCCTTCCGGCCTGGTTGCTTTGGGCGTTCGATCTCTCTTTGGTCAGAGGAAAGGCTTCCTTGTGGCTTCCGTTCCTGCTGCTTTTGTAAAAGTTGCTGCTGTTTGGGAAGGAGCTTGGGGGCTGTACCCTCTCTAGTCACCTCTTTGTTGTAACTGCCAATGTGAGGCCTGAGTACTTCGTGGATTAACATCTGATTGTCATGGCTTGTAAAATAAATAAACAGCCCTGGTCAGGTGGCTCGGTTGGTTGGAGCATTGTCCCATAATGGAAAGGTTGCGGGTTCGATCCCCGGTCACGGCACAAGCCTAGGTTGTGGGTTCAATCCCCTGTTGGGGCATGTATAGGAGGCAACCGATTGATGTTTCTCTCTGATTTGATGTTTCTCTCTCTCCTCTCTCTTTTCCTCTCTCTCTAAAATCAATGACCCTGTCCTTGGGTGATGACTAAAAAAAATAACGAAATAAATAAAAACACCTTTGCTTGCCCACTTGTCACTTATCACCACCCATTTCTCCTTCAGTACAAAGAGCCGCTGTGGTTGCCATGAACATTTAATATATTTTACTAAACTGAGTCTTGCTGTGTGACAAAACAGGCTAAAGCCCTTATTGTTTTAGCTCTCACTCCATATACATGCATGATATTTCACATTCAGTAGACATGCCTCTAAAATTTTTTGGAAAAACTACATGATTATTCCAATAGATTTCAAAAATGTAGAAAAGTACATAGGTCGATATAGTCTGTGCCCTTGTTCTTAATGCAGTAAAATTTTAAGATGAGTAATTTAACTTAGAATTCTAGGCATGAGGATCTGTTGTGGAATAAATCTCCCCATTTATCACTCAAACAATTTATATCTTAGCGTCTCCTTAACAGTAGCAGAGCAGCGTCTCGGAGCAGGCTCTGTGATTTAGGCGACGTTCAGTTCTCTACCCCCCTGCCCTTGGCTCTTCATTTGTAATTGAGTTTTAGTGAGTTTTGCTTTACAGTGTGACCTTTTAAAAGGAGGCTGTTTTGCATGTGTGAGGGGCGGCATTGGCTTTGTCTAATCCCTGCTTCCCTGTAAGGACTTTGTTCAATTCCATAAAGACAGGCTGTGCAGCAGGAAAAAAAAGACCTTTTGTGTTGGGGGTTTAGAAGTACTTTCCACAAGGAAAGTCTGCCTAAAAGAACATAATGAACATTTCTTAAAATAAACCTGAAAAGGTTAAAAATATAAACCCCATTTTATGGTGTACAGCAGAAATGTGGATAAAGACTTTCCCGGAGAGAATGCTGAAAGTTATAGACTCCCTGCAAAGCATTTAACAAAAATCAGAGATGATTTTCCCATAAAAACACCTTTTTTACTGACCGACTGTATTGCCTGACTCCTCTGGGAATCTGCGAGATGCCACACCAGAGTCATCGTGGCAGCAATCTCACCAATGAGGTTTAAAATAAAGATAAAATTCAGCACAGCGCACTGCGCAGGAATGCGTCCCTGGGGGCTGTCCTAGGTGCTGACAGGAGACCCAGGCGACTCTGCCTTCAGTGAGCTTACAGTTCGCCGGAAGAGACAGGCACGGTGCACGTCTGCCTGTAATGCAAGCCAGAAAGCTGTGAGTGGCGCACGCATTTCAGAAATACCCAGCAAAAGTGCAGTGAGAGCTCAGAGAGGAGAACAGTTCTTTCCAGCTTTCTTTTTGTCGGCTGGGCCTGGAAGGATGGGTAAGATTTGGACGGGAAGAAACTGGGATGAGGGGGATGAAAGGGGCAGAGGCATCAGTAGGAGCCCGACTGAGTGGTGGGAAGCCGTGGGGCAAATGCAGGAGCTGTCTGGCTAGAGCGAGGAAGAGTGCGCGTAAGGACAGAAATAAGAGTGGGGGGAGCAGGTAGCCACATTCTGGAATGGCCACAGCTTGTGGAGTCATTTAAAGCACCACAAAGACCTGATCCCTTTAAAGAGTGACCAACAATGTAAGTATTTATTGCCTGATAAGAATATGCGAGGGACATTTCAGGCAAGCCCAAAAGAGATTCAGTTTTTAAAAAATCTCACTTTCTCCTTGAATTTGATTATGAAATTGAAAGACGTAGGAACAGATCTTTGAATGTATCTTAAAATATTCTGTGAGATGCTGATCAGGCCTGGGGCGTAGTGGACATTTGAGCGGTAAGAACCTTTTTTTTAGTGCTTACAAATGACATAGTGTTTACTTGACTCGGGTAGCTCCTCCTACCAGTATTAACTCTAGTCTCCCTCACTGCACACATTTTTCTTATACCTGGAGATTCTTAACTCTATCTTCAAAATGTTTGACACTTAGCTCTCGTTTCTCACTGTCTGCCAGTTGCTTGGGGTAACCATACCATTGTGTTTGCAGGTGTTGACATATAACTGGGGCTATTTATAACCTTAAAATTGCCTCATTTTGGAGCATTGTCCTCTGTGAAATAAATCTTACTTATTTTTATGATTCTATGATTATAAAATACTCTTGTGTTCAGAGATTTGTTTTCTTAAAATAAGGTCTAATGCAGCAGCTCTCAGCCAAGGCTGATTTTGCCACATTTGGCGATTCCTGGAGGCATTTGGTTATAACTGGAGAGGTGCTCAGGTGCCTGGAGGGCAGAGTTGCAGCTAAGCGTCCGTAAGGCACAGGACAGCTTCCCCCAGTAAAGAATTGTCTGGCCCCCGCCCTGGCTGGTGTGGCTCAGTGGATTGGCCATCCGCCTGCAAACCAAAGTGTTGCCAGTTTGATTCCCACAGTCAGGGGTTGCGGCCAGGTCCCCAGAAGGGGGTGCACGAGAGGCAACCACACATTGATGTTTATCTCCCTCTGTTTCTCCCTCCCTTCCCCTCTGTCTAAAAATAAAATTAAATAAAAAAAAGAAAAAGAAAGAAGAATGACCTGGCCCCAAGTGTCAGTAGTGCTGAGGTTGAGACACCCAGTCCGGCTGTCACTCACATAGCCCCCTGAGAACAGGGACGTCGCACATTACACCGTCCCAGCACTCCCGGCGCCCACCCCATGCCTACCATTTAGCAGGTGCTCAATAAAGAGCTGTTGGATAGAATAGTGAACAAAGGATATTTCACCAAGGAATCTAAGCTGTGGGAAGAAGTATTGTTAGAAATTGAGAGCAGTAATTGAAAATGAATGAGCACTAGGAAAATATCTCAATATAACTGTCTTCCTATAGTCACGTGTGTTTTAGAGAGATTAGTGGGCACAACAGTTTTAGAGGGTTGGCAGAGACTATGGCTTGCTAAAATAGATAGAGAATGATTTTTGGCATTTTATACAAGTGGCTTGTATGTAAACTGACCAATTCAAAGGGAACAGTTGGAGAGGCCTGCTGGCCTGGATGTCATAGGGAGGTCTTGCCCCTGGCAAAGGCCATCCTGGGCCTTATGCATCCTGGACTTAACACTTGCAAGTCCAGGAGTCCAGGTGCAGAGCTGGGCAGCAAAGCAAAACAGTTCGAAGAGACTGAGCAGATAATTATACAAATGAACCCTTGAGAAGACTGAGGGTAGGGCAAGTAGTAAGAAAACATGCAACACCTTCTTTTTGTGAGATAGCTGGCAAAACTAAGAATAGGTCCAAAGCCCCCCAGACGAGTTAAAACAAGGGCTGAATTCATAGTGCTGGGAGAGGACGCATGTGCTGCGTGCCCATACATCTGTGTTTCCTTAACTTTTGTTCCTTATCTCTTAGCTCCTGCATTTCTTTCGGTTAAACAATCCAAATTACTATCTTGATAAAGAGTTTGTTTTAATAAAAAGGCACGGTCAATGGGTGCGTGCTGTTGCTCCTTCTTTCAGGCCCTGCCCCACTGTGGGGCTACGGTGGCGCTTGGCTGGAGAAAAGCGCCCCAGGCTTTCCTAGGGCTTGGCTTTGCACTTCTAACTGTATTAAGTGACAGCAGCCATGACAGATACCAGCTGAGAAAATAACATTAGGGCAGTAATTTGAAAAGTAAATTGTCTGACAGATCCTGTCATCATTTGAATACAGTGCGTGTTAAACACCGTACTCCAGGTTTGGCATTTCCTTGCAACACAGGCATGCGCTGGGGGCTGATGGACCCCATAATAGCTGTCTGCATGGATGGCTGTGGATTTAAGAACGAGGTTGTGAGGCCGAGTCTTGTGGCCGCCACGAGGCTCTTCAGAGGACTGTCCCTCCTCTGAGTCTGGGGACTAGGCTCATTGCGTCCTCTCCTCTCTCCCCGCTGTCCTCCCAGGAGGAGGACTTCATCCGGCCCAGCAGCCGAGAAGAGGCCCAGCAGCTCTGGGAGGCTGAGAGGGTCAAGATGCGGCAGATCCTGGACAAGCAGCAGAAGCAGATGGTGGAAGATTACCAGTGGCTGAGGCAGGAGGAGAAATCCTTGGTGAGCAGCCGCTGAGCCGTGGGTGGGTCGGGACGCCATTCCCAGCAGCGCTGCTGAAGGCACTTTGATAAAAGTGCTTGCACGGGAGAGGTGTCCACGCCATCACGTCATGTGGTGTCCTCCTCTGCCTCCCCGGCTGACCACAGTGAACGCTCTCCATGCATTCTTGGGGGTCCTAGTTCTGGAATTCTAAGTCCTTTGCTTTGGTTTTCTCCTCTGCAGGACCCCATGGTTCACATGAACGACAAGTCCCCATTGGTAAGTCTCTGGGAGAGGCCCTTGCCTTAGGGTGAAGGCTGGGACGTCCTCAAGACAGCAGGACCCCAGCTCCAGGTCCCAGGCCTGCACAGCTCTTCCCTTCTGCCTCTCACCTTGGGAGCAAGTCTCTTCTCTCTCCTCTGACCTCCATGAGGCCCTTTTCCTGAGCTCTCACTTGGTCTCCACCCACAGCACTGCCTTTTTCTGCCACAGTCCCCTCGGCCTCTTAGTAAGGAGGGACGTGCCTCCAGCTCGCTTTTGGTCAGGAGCCCCCCAGAATCTACACTCCCTCATGTCTGTGACCTCTAAACCTCTAAATCCCTTGTTTGGGGGGGTGGAGAACAGGTAGGGGGGACGTGGGTTGTCCCTGGAGCCACACAGTGATGTGTTCTCTTTCCTTTCTTCCAGACCCCAGAGAAGGAGGCTGGCTACAGTAAGTATCCACGCCCGTCCTCTTGGCAGGAGTTTCCACCCGACCTCTTGTGTTGAGCCACCGTCCCTGCTCGCTGCCCGCCATAGGGAGCTGTAGAGCGTGCTTGCAGTTTTAAGAAACGTGTGCCCTGTTTGTACTCGGAGTGTGCCGAGAGCTGCTGTCTTGGAGTTGGTGTCTTCGCTTCTGCTCCCTCTGCTGTCGCACGTGCTCCCTGCCCAGAGCCTTTCCT
>PVJD01011431.1:0-47173 GCA_004026545.1 Mormoops blainvillei
GGGGATGGGGACATCTGTCATAGTATCAACAACAACAAAAAATAAGAATAAAATAAGATTCTTTCAAATTTCCTCAACTATCCTTATTATTATATGTGAATCAAAGTCTTAAAACCATTTCCTTGGTATCAGAAATCTGGCTTTGAATACGGAGCTCCGTAACTTGGAGGGCGACAGCTGATTTATGGGCATGGGGGGCATAGCATTCCTTCCTTGAAGTAATCAAGAGCTTAACAAGATGATGGGTAGCTCTTCCTTAGGAACCGGTAGGGTGGGGAGAACCCTGAAAATTTTAGTGGCCAAAATGGCATGCCCTGTTCTATTTTGCAGACTTTAGTTTGGCAACTTGGGACGTTGAGGGCAGAGGAGAAAGTTCAGTGTGTACCAAGTGTGGCCGATTAAAAAGGGGATGGCGGCAAGCATGGCCTTGTCATTGTAAGGAACAGAATAGCAGCATTATCCCCTCAAGCCAGCAGGACAAAGACAGATGAGAGGGCCAAGCCCCTTGAAAGCTATTAAAGATTAGTGTCATTGACAGGGAAGTTTCTTTCAGTAGTAACCTCTTGTTTCCCAGGACTAACTGCTGGACTTCATAGTTTCAATGTGCTCAGAATGTGCAGAAAAAAAGGCTGAGGTCACAGGGCTGTGCCTGAAACCCCAGCACAAAGCCAGGTTTGACGTGAGGCTGAGATTCCCTGCAACAGTGAGACACGTGCGTCACATCTCCTGGGAATGTCAAGGCACCGGTTCCGTTTCCCAGCCTCTGCGTGGGTGGAGAGGACAGACAGGCCTAGGTGCTTTGAAACTTTTATCCCTCCTTGTTGTTAACTGGACACCAAGTTGCTTTGAAAAGTAGGAGCCCGGTGGGATCGCCTGTAGGGGCTATCCTGGGGCGCAGGCAAGAGGGGGTGTCTGAGGGGTGAAAGGGCGGTCGTGGGGGCTGTTGGGGGAGTGGGAGGAAGCTGTGAGCCTGTGCGGGGCAGAGAGGCACCGGCCCTCCCGCAGACCACAGACAAGCCTTCTTTGTGTGTCTCACATGTAATGACACGGCAGGCCGCCTGGAGACAGTGTTTTGATGCTGGGGAAGAAATCAGATAAGGCCTTCAGACATGGCAGCAAATAGTTCATCAGAATATTCTACAGCCTGATGTCTGGGTAGGATTTTTGCCTAGCGGACATTTAGTGGAAATGAATTAACAGTAATTAACAGAAGGTGTTTCTGAAAGAGTTATACTGATATTGCCATGTGGAAAGTATAAAATAGAAGCAAAATGCATAAAAAGTAAAGGTTGTCATTAATTTAATCACTGGCACTGAAGGCCATAGTAAAACTGATTCCATATTCTATGTGTATTTCAAGTGCTTTGCTGACAGTGCCCAATAAAAGACCCCCATAGGTGAGAGCATGTTAATTTTCCAGATCTGTGCACTCTCACAAGTATGGATTTGGGGGAACAGCTATTTGGAAGCTTAAGGATGAGTGTTTTTGTTGGTCTCTAGGTTAGCATAACCTACAGCTGAGCACGAGGGTTAGGGAGAGAAGAGTTAGTTTACATGGCTATGAAAATCTCTCCCACTACTGAGATTTCTTGAGGTCAAGTATTAATCTGTACCTCTCATAAGGACTTATTTTTTGTCATTTTAAATCTATTTTTACCTTTTGTCTCTTTGTATTTCCTTTTCATCGGTCCCAATGCTCTAGCACTTCACATCCAAAGTGAGAAGAAAATAGCTTTGCTTTGGACTTTGTAAAACACAGTCCTACTTCTAAACAACAGATGAGTCCTCTTATATCTATAATGGCTATTGGGCATTTACTATGTGCTCATTAAACACAGCACCATAAACATAAACTGAATGGCTAATGAACCAAGGGCTTAATTCTCTCATTTCTTACAATTCTGAGGTTCAGTGCTTTATTTTTATTCCACTTTAGAGATGAGGAATTGGAATGAAAAAGGGTTAAGACCACAGAGTTAATAAGGAGAATGGCGGTGGGGGGGGGGGGGAGGTTAAGGTTTGAATCTAGCCAGGTCTACATATTTGAATGTTATGAAATGAGAAAATGCTTTCCCTTCCAAAGGGTTTCACAGGGTGATAACTTTGTTAGCTTTCTTCTCAGACTCAACCCCTTGTCCCTGATACCCCTTGCCCCTATTACAGAAGCTTGGATTTACCAGAAAATGATGTTTTAAATTAATTTTACTCTTTTAATAATAGCTAATAATACCATCGGACCTTGCAGCATCTTTTGGGCGACATAAAGAATGCTATTATACTGTTTATACTCTCATGTTATCCGAGATACTAGATCTGCTACCTAAGGGAGTAATCTGCCGGTGACATTAAACTTCCAGAGGAAGCTACTATAATACCACACTTGAAGAATGAGTCACAGCTTAATGGGAAGGGCAGGAATGGAAATGTTTTTGTGTTGCCTTTATTATCCAACTAATTCCTCACTTCTGATGTTTTCAACAAAGACAAGCCCAGCCAAGAGAAGGAAGAAGTAAAGCCTCTTAGAAGTGGGCTATAGGCTTTGTGTCTGTAAAGGATATATCATGACACCTTTTCAACTGAATCTCATTGATCTTCAAGCTCTTTAGCAGAGGGAGAACACATAAATATCTCCATTTAGGGGATGCAATAATTAAGGACTAATAGAGTTAAATAACTGTCTTAAGTTCTATGAGGAGGAAAAAACAATGTCATTATCCGTACGCTAAAACTTCTGCTCCATCAGTAGTTTCTAGGCAACAAAAAAATATCTTCCTATTTGAAGCCTCCAACTTTTCTTACTCCTCCGAATACAATAAAGTTTTTTGCCCCAACTTAAAGTCTCTTAGTTTAAATGGACAATTACAAGGCTGTTGCAAGCATCTTATTCCTTCAAGGCATCAACAGCCTTTCTTGTATTAAAAATTGCTTTGCAAAAATAATAAATAATTAGAGGGTTGAGGGGAGCCACTACGTTCTTGGTTTTTGTTCTTGCAATGCCTATCACTTTTAAATGTAGAAGAATATGGTAATGTTTCTCAAATAGAAGCTTTCTTTAAAAACACTTCAATGCCACGAATGCCTGCACTGGCCTTGAGTAACAGGCGTGGTGGGTGACGGCAAGAGGCCTTTAGGCACAGGCCTGGCAAGGCCTCCAGGCCTTGGCTGCTGCCCACTCCCATAGGATGTGTCATGCTTTACTGGCTTCTTCTTGGTTAGTCATTGTATGGTTTGGCACCATGGGGAAATTTCACATTTTTAGAAACAATAGAGTGAACAGAGACCAGGGTTTTTTGTTTTGTCTTCTCTGTTATATGTTATTTAATTTGCTTTGAGTGTTTAAAAAGCAAAACCCTACAGAGTCAGTTATATATTCTCTCCTGTATTAGTTCCATCTTTTTTTAAAACAGGGAAATGTTAATCATGACTTAGATTTGGGGACTAGGGGTTGGGGAGGAGAGGTGTCACTGAAACTGTGGGGAAATAAGGACGAGCTAAGTAGCTTGAAGAGAAGTACAGGGTGTTCATCAGAGTGGGATAACTGATGGGAATGATTTGGCAAGTCTGTAACATGCTGCAGCTAACTGCGCGTGTGCACGCCCATGTACTACGTGACCTGGGAGTCCTGTAGCACAGTGGTCCCCAACCTTTTTGGCACCAGGGACCATTTTCATGGAAGACACTTTTTTCACGGACTGGGGGTGGGGATGATTTTGGGATGATTCAAGTGCGTTACATTCAAGCTCACCTCCTGCTGTGTGGCCCGGTTCCTAACAGGCCTGGAGCAGTATCGGTCTGGGGTCCAGAGGTTGGGGAACCCTGCTATAACATATAAGCTATAGGTTCCAGAACACAATACAGGCTCTTAATAAAAGTTAAGAATCCGCCCTGGCTGGTGTGGCTCAGTGAATTGAGCGCTGGCCTGCGAACCAAAGGGTCACCAGTTGGATTCCCAGTTTAGGGCACATGCCTTGGTTGTGGGCCAGGTGCCCAGCAGGGGGCACACGAGAGGCAACCACACATTGATGCTTCCCTCTCTCCCTTCCCTTCAGTCTAAAAAAATAAATAAATAAAATATAAAATAAAACATTAAGAATCCAACTTAGATTTTTAAAAATATGTTTTCTTTTTCCCTCAGTCAAGATTTATTCTTTCATCCACCTCAGAAAAATGACCATCAAGAAAATGTTCTACTCTTCCCTTACCTTCCCGAAGAAACCTTTTAAAAATAATGGCCCTGACCAGTGTGGCTCAGTTAGTTGGTCGATGTTCTGCAAAGAGAAAGGTCGCTGGTGTGATTCCTGGTCAAGGCACGTTCCTGGGGCTCAGGTTCAGTCCCCGGTCGGGTGTGTACGAGAGGCAATAGAACGTTTCCTTCCCTCTCTTTCTCCCTCCCTTCCCCTCTGTCTAAAAATAAAAAATAAAAAATAAAAGAATAATGTCCCTTTGTTTCTAAACTCTCTCTGACTTTAGGCAAGAACATTTTTATTTCAATTTTGTAAATAAAAAATGTTTCTTATTTTGTCAATGAACAACTACAGTTTTTGTATGTAATTATCTTCTTAGTTATTATTTATTGATTAGTTTTTTCAGGGCTATGAACAAAAATGAATGTGACTTGATGTGAAATTCAGTGTGTTAATTTCTGTGGCAACAAAGTAGCTCCAACACTAAGCATAAGAAGCAGCAGCAGCAGCCCCTCTCCCAAACTTGGAAACAGAAAGCATTAAATCCCCAGGAATAAACTTTTGAAACCTTTTACAAGTGTCCAGTGTTTCATTGAGCTGTTCTTCATCTCAGCTACTGTTGTCAGCTATGAAACCAGTGGCTCGAACGGCAAGAGAGATATAGCTTCCACTTCAATTTAGCCTGTTACAAAAATCTAGGATCCAGCTCAAATGTTCCTCAGCTGGTTTACCTGGAGGATTTTCTCAGTTGCCTTGAGGGTTTTGAGGAAAGAGAACCTGATGTTTTATGCGTAAGTCAGGATTACCTACAAATCCTGGCTCATTTCAGGCACTACAGGGTGCCCGAGGAGCAGTTGCGTTGACTTTTGTTGGGGCAGCATTGGGAAGGAGAATGGGGTGCCTGGTGAAATACCCTAATATAACTCGGTAGAAGTTGAGACAGGTGAGGGAGCTACAGCCAGCCTCTTGTTGGTGTGTTGATGCTCACAGTGTGCACCTAGTGTGTGTCACTCCATCTACACACATCTTTGCTCTGGTTGGGACCCCGAATCTTTAGAATGATAAAGAAGAGATTCCAGCCCTGCCACTTACTTCTAGAAACCACCTGGAAAACAACATCTGAAGCCTGATGTTATGTATTCCCTTCAGTTTGCTAATTGTATTTTGATTTGTCACTGAATTTGTCATCGGTTGACTTCTGTATTCACACCAGAACATTATTGAGTTTTAAAAAAAAGTTTATAAGTATTCTGCCTTTTCCCCAAAAGAATTTAAGGCAGCTCATAAAAAATATATTCAATAAGATTTTTCTACTTCACAGCTGCATTCCAAGTGCAAGAGGTTCTCAGGGTTTATTTTAAAATAATTATGCAAATCATGTGAAATAGATAAGCAGGAAAAATAAATTTTACTTTCTGTATTGATTTTGCCCTGGGATTACTATTACAATAATAATCAAGAGGAGCCTGCCACCTGAAACTGGGCAGAGCTCCTGGGCTAGCCAAAGTCAGTGCAACACACCCAGGACTGTTGTCAGACGCTCTTGGTTTCACCACTCTGGGTGTTCACAGAGAAGGGATGACACCGAAAGGTGTGCAGCCAAGCAGTAATTGTCAGATGTCAGCCTCTGCTGGGAAAGAAGATAATTAAGTAGTTGCTTTCATGCCACCACTTACAGATACCATGGCCTCTCTCGGGAAAATAACAACCCAGTAAGTGGACCAAGCCCATACTTTATAGCATATGACTGCTTTAGGGCTCTGCGGTGTTTAACATTTGAGATCGTAGCTTGGACACATTTCAAAGGAGCACAGCCAACTTGGCATTGCTCGGTGCGTGACCAGCCAAAGCCGGACCCCTTCAGAAGGTGATTTCCAGCCTGAATTTTCGGGGCCTTGTTTTCCCCTTCTATTTCCTTCTTCATTATGTTGCTTGCATTCATGGCTTATTAGTGGTGCCAGCAGAAATGTTGGCTGAAAAAGTCAGGAAAAGCGCAATCAGTCCAAACCGAAGGTCTCTCCGCCTATAGATGAAAGATTTGTTGGGGAAGGAATTATGGTTTTAAATAAATTTGTAAAGTGCTTGCAGATTTTATTAACCAATTATATCTTTGACCTTGTTTATCAAAGAGAATGGATCTTTCCATGTTCTTCTCAATCTATGAATATGCTCAAGGGAATTCCACTTTTTTACAACCAGTAGACAAATACCCATCTTTCCCCCCAGTTTGCCTGTGGTACCATCACTAATTTTCCCTTCTCCGAAGAAGTTTCTCCACCTTCTTCCCTCCCAGTGACCCCTCAGCCCTCTACATCTGACCTCCCCTCCCATCCCTCTGACGCCTCAGCTCTCCTCAGGCACCAATGTCTTAGTAATTGCTAAATCCAGTGGATGCTGTCAGTCCTTACCTTGCCGAGCCTCTACATTTGGTGCTGCAGATCTTCCTTCTCTTCTTGAAACTCTGTTTTCGCATAAGAGCCACGAAACTATAACTCTCCAGTCATTTTGACCAACCCCTCCCCCAACACTTCTTCCACCCACATGGTAACTATTGCCATAACCCTGGGTTATGTTTTCTGTAAGAAGCTCTTCTCACTCCATATGCTTCACCTAAGTAAAATGCTCCATTATGGTTAACCCAATACCTACTTGCTAATGACTCCCACACATGTATCCAGTTCCAGCTCTCCAAGTTTTCGGTTTCCATATCCAGTTTCCTGCTTGTCACTGTTACAAATATAGTTCATTGGCCCCTCAAATGGAATTGACTGTGAATTTTCGTCTTTCTGTTTCATTGGCTCCTAATTCTCTTCAGTGTCTTCACCAAACTCAATTACCCAAGTTAGAAATCCAGAAATTCATTTACATCCCTTAAATTATCACTTGTCTAGACTGTCTAGATTTGCCTCCAAATCTTGTTTAATGAATCCCTTTATCCATTCCTACTATCACGACCTTAGTTCTAGTCTTTATCATCTCTTATTTGGCTTAATGCGAGAGTTTTGATTGTTCTTTCTCACTCTGTTTCTCTTTCCCTCTCAAATCTATCTATACTACTATCTGAAGGCTCTAACTAAAGTACAGATAACCCATTTTGCTCCCTCTCTTCAACTCATCGTCTGTACTATCCTCATCCTATAAGGTCCTCCACTAACTGCATCCCGTTGTTCTTTCTCATTACCCTCTGCCACACTCTAAGCTTCTGTACCGACTTGTTTCTTGTTCCCTGCACATGCTGTTTCTTATCTCTAAGGCTTTCTTCATGTGGTCTCTTATTCTTGGAATGGCCTTTCTTCCCTTCCTTACCAGTGGTTAACTCCTACTATCCTTTAAGGCTTAAATATGGTGTTATATCTGTCAGGAATCCTTCTCTGATACCTCTAAAGCAAGATTATTCACACTTCCTTTGTGATCCTATGATGCTTTGGCCACGAATGTTACTGTGCTTTACTACACTACAAAATTATTAATTTTTAATGTGTCTGTCTCCACCATTATGGACTCTAAACTCAGACTTTCTTATTAGTGTATTCTGTGTGGCTTCCATAGTACCTTGATAACACTTAGTAAACGTTAGCTGTCTATGTGAAGGTTGTGTTGATTGGATACTGAAGTGTGCTATCCCTAAGACTCCTAAGTACCAATTTCCCTTGATTCATCATTGCTAGATCTTTTAGTTCTTTGTGATTTCTTCTCAAGTGTTGTCTATTTAAGATACCTTAACAATTACAGCTCTTATAAAGACATTTTTATCATAATAGTTTTTGTTAGTTTTATAACCATCCTTGTTCTCCTTTAAGGAATTTAAGTTACACTTTTATGGGAAGTTATATATTCTCAGCTACCACCCTGGAAGCCCCTTTAAAAAAAAAAGGGAAAACAAGTTCTACACACACCTCTAGTTCATGGACATGCCAAGTTCCTTC
This sequence comes from Mormoops blainvillei, assembly GCA_004026545.1. Classification (NCBI taxonomy): domain Eukaryota; kingdom Metazoa; phylum Chordata; class Mammalia; order Chiroptera; family Mormoopidae; genus Mormoops; species Mormoops blainvillei. The sequence continues at coordinate 8,111 of PVJD01011431.1, forward strand.
TGGGATGATAATTGCCAAGCACCAAAGTACTGTAACTCGTCATCTCCAGTGAATGAGAGGAAGAGGTGGTGTGGAAAGAACATCCTGTTTTGCAGAACCTTAGTGACTAAATGTTGTCATCTCACGTTATTTTTTTTTCCTTGTTAGTGCATCTGTTTAATATTATGTTGCCCCCAATACTATATGGTTTACTTAGGTCACTGAAATCCAGTTTATACAAAGAAGCTGGAGCATAAGAAAAGCAGGGAAGTTTAAGTGAATTCCTTCTTTCACAGCCCTAAGAGGTAACAGTAACACACAAAACACCCCTGAATCTCACAAGGACCATCTTCTGATTCTTGGAGATCTTTGAATGGTGCGAAGCCAATCCTGAGTACTTTTCATTAGCTCTCCCATGTGAGTCATTGTATTATCAGAGGCAATTTATTTCCATTTTAGAATGATACTTAGTTTGAGAATATCGACTAGTATAATGGAGCAAGTTCTCATTAATAATGTTGGGGTTCTACAAAAAGAGTTCTACTAACAACTCAAATGCCCACTATATATCAATAATGTGGTAAATGCTTTATATATGTTTTCTAACTTAATCTGTAAAATAACATTCTCAAGTAAGATCCATTATCCAACTTTTAATATGTGAAAATGAAGGCTCAGAGAGCGTAGTAACTTCCTTGAGTTTATGCAGTTGGTAAATACGTGGACTAAGATGAAACATGTCTGTTTTTGTCTCAGTTTCATTACTCTAAAACTCCTTGTTCTTTTTGCTGAAACACAGCTTGTCTTTTAAGATATATTTATTGCTTGCAGAGGAAGAGAGAGGAAGGGAGAGAGAGAAACATCAATGTGAGAGAAACACTGGTTGGTTGTCTCCCACATGTGCCCCAGGTGGGGACTGAACCTACAACCTAGGCATGTATGTGCTCTCACCAGGAATTGAACCTGCAACATTTTGGTGCACAGGATGATGCTTCAATCAACCAAGGCACACTGGCCGGGCCATAGCTTGTTTAATTTGACTCTTAAGGCCATTTTGAATGTTTTTAGTTTTAATAAACTATACATTGAAAGTGTCGAACATGTCATTTCACATTCTTGAGTGAAGAGTACATTTATTACTATCAGGGTCTCAAATGTAAGACCTTGACAAGTATCAGCAATAATTAAACATTAATATTTATTATTTGTTTCAAGCTATAATTGACAGCAGAAAACATTTTTATTCACAAAAAAAGATGAGAAACATCTCTTGTTTTCATGGGTAACAGAACCTGTTTGGGTTAGTCAGTTTCTGTGTGTGATGACAGCTTAACAAGCTGATAATGCTTATCTTTATGGCTTTTCAGAGGAACTTGATTTTGATCTAATTAATGAAAGGATTGAAAGAATACTAACTTTACATTGTTTGCTTTCTCTTGAAAGTTGATATTATCAACCACATTAGGAAAATTACTTATGATAACACTGCTCTTTAAGACAATTTAAAAATCCTTGTAATTTCAAAGTCAACAGGATTTTTGCCCCTTCAGAAACTCAGAGGAAGCAAGTCTTGAATTAAGAGAAAAATATAGCTAATTAGGAACTACTACCTGAAGATTCCAAATCTTTGAATCTTCCTAATAAAAGGATACATATAGTCTTAATATAAAATTATTGTTTTTCTTTTCTAATAAAGGTAGAGATGATTTTACCTTGCTTGAGAAAATGTTTTAGAGTTTATTTTAACAATACCATCTGGCTAAATCCCTTCTTTGTGATTTGCTATATATATAGATATATAAGATTATCTTCTAAAACACTAGCTTATTGACTACATTTTCTTGCATAGAATAATATTTTTAAAATTCAGTTAGAGAAGATGAGAAACAAGCTAATGCCTTTTCCTTTTTAAAAATGAAAACAGATGTTTTCTATTTTGGGGACATATCATAGAGTTATAATTTTCCAGAATTATGTCAAGATTATATTTCAGATTGCAAAGAAAATATCCGCATAATGCTTGGATCCAGCCAAATAGGCAGATAAAAATTCATGGGATATAACCAACAACAAGTTGTATAGTTGAAAAACAATTTTTGAATTCGCTTAAACCTAGCTGTGCTGTATAGAAGACAAAGGAGGCAGTGAGAGCTGAGTTGGGCTTCAAACCCCTGAAGTTGGCTCTCATCAGCATGAGTCACTCAGAGATAAAGGCATCCAGTGATTTACTTGAATCATTTGTTGCCAGCCTGGAAAAGATTTGGGAAATTAGCAGTGTCCTCACTTTTTTGATGGTGTGGCAAAAGAAAGGCTAATTCATGAAAAGGAGAAACCCCTTTCATTTGACATTGGATTTCCTCCTAGCTCAAACACAAATGGCATTACTAATAACAAAGCAACGTGCTGGGAGACTAGATGGAGACTCTGTGCCTTAAAGAATAGATTACCATTTTTTGAGCATAACGATTAAGGGGCAACCTAGGTAATTTTTAGTCTATGAATGGTCTCATTTGGCAGACTATCCCTTCTTGTTTTATTTCTTTTTTTTTTTGAAAGGGCATCAATAAGTATTCAATAATTTTCCAAGCAGCTGTGCTTTGTAATGAACTTGACAGTTTCCATTTTTACCCTGTGAATGATTTCTTCACATTCCTGGTTAGAATGTAAGATTCAGGTACATGCAGATTCTTCGTGGAGTTTAAGCATGATGAAGTGTGCTTACAATAAGAATGTACATTATGCACCATCCTTTCTCTTTGAAAATATTGACAGTCTGGCTATAATCTGGCATAGCTGGACAACCGGGCCATGCCAAATTAACCAGAAACTCATCATCAGGACACTAGATGGTATTTGTGTCTCCCCATCCAACACCAGCACTGCCTCTTCTCAATTTAGGAAAGGGGTCAGATTTATGAGAATGGCGACCCATGGTTCAGCCAGGCCCTTATAGGGTCTCCTTGACACTGGAAGACTGTCACAGATTATATGCTGGGACATCCTCAGAGATGAGATGAAAGAAACAGGAAACGGTTCCTTAAGGCCAAGAAACTGGTAATCTCAGACTTCAGGAAAGACTAGAAGGCGGTCAGTCATTTTCTTTTCTGGTCTGAATGCATGTATGTGTCAGGATACACCTGTAATAGTCGCAGCCGTGCTTTTCGGCTTCTTTGCCTGGTTCCTCCTTCAGGAGGCACCAACTTCTCGAGAGCTGCTCTTGCTTCCCATGGTTGCTTTATGGTTGAAACTTGAATGTGTTTCACCGTGTCCTTAAAAGCAGCTCCTTGCGTCTGTCTCCCGGATGCCGACCTTCCCCACCTAGGCAGCGCTTGTTATTTCTCCTCCTTCACGTCCATGCCCAGGGAGCGGGTTTGCAGGGAGGACGATTCCAGTCTGGCCTTGGTTTCCCTCCTGTCTGAAGCGCCTCTCTCTTTAATTGGCATAGCCACATGGTAATTGGATTGGAGGTAAACTCACTGTACAACCGTGTTTCTGCCATTGTGCTTATATCATTTCTAGTTTAATAATAAACTTTTGTTGTTGTTGTTGCACTTAGGATAATTTGTAAATTACTTCCCAGAGCTGCCCTTACTAAATGTCTGGAACCTTATTGTTAAGAAAGGCTTAACAAGCAGAAGCGGCTGCCTGAGGGCTGGAATGTACCACTTCCTGTTCTTTCTTTCCCAGCTGAAGTATTCTAGCCAAACAAAAAGTGAACTCAGTGCACATGTGACACAGAGTTAGTTTGAAACGAAACTATCCAAAGATGAAAACCTTTACACATTAACTCCTAGTTCCACTCCATCTACTTACAGTGTGAACAGCCACAAAGAGGGCTTTTTAAAAAGAACCAAAAATAAACAAAAGGAAGGTTCAAGCTGTGGACTAAGGCAAACAAGCAACCAGTAGCCACAGAGAGCGTCAGATTAATTGCCACCTAGTTCTGACAAAATGTAAGAACCTAAGGCAATAGCACAGTCCTATTTAAGTCAATGACTCCACAAGCCCACTAGGACACCACTCGACCCCCTGCCCCCCAGGATATTTCAGTGTAAAGATAGTCATCAGACTCCAACCCAGGATGCTTATGACCAGAAGGAGCAGAAGAATCCCATGTCTTCACTATAAAAATATTACGACAGCAGAATAGTCCCTCTGTTATAAATACCCGGGATTGATCTTGATATTTTTCTTGTAGCCATGTTTCCTGTTTTCCTATCAATAATTTACTTAAGGTATAATGTGAGCCCTACCAAAAGGAGCACATAGCCAGATATTAAGCTGAAGGCTTTCTTTCTTTTCTTTCGCTTAGGAGATGAATTAACAATAAGTTGTAACAAGATGGAGACAGGAAATTACCAGCCAACCCCTGAGGTGGCTTCCTGAGAAAGGACAGACCTAAGGGAGGAAACCTCACTTTTTTCAAAGGGGAGATGTCACGCAGGAGAGGAAAGACAATGGGAAGAGGGAAGGGGTTGGAAAGATGGTGATTCTGGGTCTATGAGGAAGTCATGACAACCTAGCAGATAGATGGCTGTGGATGAGAAATAAGAAGGCTGAGCACCAGGCCTGTAAATCTCCCGGGCTCTGGCCAAACTGGACATGAAAACTCATGACTGAATGTGACAGTGGCAGAGGAGCTGCCTTTGCCCTAAGGACCTAAATAGCAGGACCTCTCCATCAGCTTTCGCGGCAGCCACTGAATCCGTGGGCTCGCCCCTGCCCTGTTTGGCGCCGGGCTTTAGGGACGGTGATCTTCTGACCTTAATTAACTGAGCGGGTCTTCAGCGTATGCAATCCTAAGTGCTAAAACCAGGAAAGCTCTGCGTGAACCAAGATGAACTGGTCACCTGTTACACACAAACACATATTGAGGCAGATTTGTTAATTTAACATTGTCCTTAAGTTGTACTTTAAAGCGAGATTCACAGCCTCCAATTGGATGGTGGTATTAGAATAATTGTAATACTTATTTCTATAGTAATATGTAAATTAGAAAAAAAACATTTAAATCCATTTCCTTATTTGATCTGTACCCCAATCTTGGGAATGTTACGTTCAGTCACATTTTGTTGATGCAGAAAATGAGGCTAGAAAAATTCAATAACTGGCATAAGGTAGCCCAGTTCATAAATAATAGAGCAGGCTCTCAAATGCAGGTCTTCTTCACTTTAAAATCTGTGTCTCAGTAATGTACTAGGCAAAGAGAAGAGCAAGTGTAAAAGCCCTGGGGCAGGTTGGAAAGAGTTTGACATTGTGAAGGAACAAGTATGGTGAGAAATGAAGCTACAGAGTTTTGTGGGGTTCCAGAAGGCTCAGTGTCATGAGGGCCTTGTTAAAATGTTTGGCCCCTAGAATAAGGGAATGGGATGATTGCAGAATCATCTTTACAGAAGAGTAAAATGATCACGCTTGCACTTAGAAAATGTTCTGTTGTTGCTTTGCGAATGATTTATGTGGGGAGGTCAGTTCAGAAGCAGGTGAAGATGACAGCTTGGACTAGGGTTATGGCAGTGAAAGCACAGAGAAGTGGACGGATTGGACTGGAGAGATATTTAGAAGGTAGAAACAGCCCTGACTGGTGTGGCTCACTTGGTTGGGCATCGTCCTGCAAAGTGAAGGGTCGCTGGTTTGATTCCCAGTCTGGGTACATGCCTGGGTTGCGGGTTCAGTCCCTGGTTGGGGTGTGTACAAGAGGAAACCAATTGATGTTTCTCACATTGATGTCTCTCTCCCTCTCTTTCTCCTTCTGTTCCCCTCTCTCTAAAAATAAATAAATAAAATATTTTTTTTTAAATGGCAGAATCAGTGGACTTGATTGGATATGAGGAGGGAAGGAGCAGGAGATGTCAAAAATGACCGAGACATACAAAGTTCAAGGGAGGAAGAGCATGACAGCTGTCAGAATGCTGATCTTTCAAAGGCATTACAACTCCACTGGGTAACTTGGTGAACTCTAAATACAGTCCACTGCATGCAGTGCTGAAGCGCACAGTGCCCGTGAGTGGAAACTAAAAAACAAGAATGTTTTCTCCACTAGCAAAGCCTCTGTCTGAACATGTTTTCAGGTCAGTCACCTGACAATTAGCCCTTACAGCCAGTTAAAACCTCAAAACCAACCAGGCCATATCCTATTTTCTGGGGCTACATTGAGGGTTTTTTGTCTGTTTTTTTAAATTATCAAAATTTAAACATCTTTCATATACCAAACCATACATTATTAAGTTTGGAACAAAGAAAGGAAAAAAAGAAAACAGCTGGGGAGAACAAAAACTGCAGAAAAGTGGGAAGATTTTTGTCATGTTTACCGCAGAACATTTTCTTGCTGTGACCTGATTGATAAGCAAATGTTTTTATTTATTTTTTAGTTATTAAAGTTATTCCTCTCCACTCCCTCTGTGGTGAGTTGAATTTGTGTCCCCAAAGATTCAGGTCCACCCAGAACTTTAGAATGTGACTGTATTGGGAGACAGGGTCTTTGCAGATGTCATTAGTTATGGATCTTGAGATGAAATCATCCTGGGTTCAGAGTGGGCCCTAAATGCAAGGACTGGTGTCCTTTTAAGAAGAGAAGAGACAAAGGGAAGACCGAGTGACAGCAGAGGCAGATGCTCCTTATACAGCCACAAGTCAAGGAATGCCTGGGGCCGCCAGGAGCTGAAAGAGACAGGTAAGGTTTCCTCCACAGAGCTTTCAAAGGAAATGTGGCCCCAGTGACAGCTTGACTTCAGACATCTAGCCTCTCAAACTATGAGAGAATAAATTTCTGTTATTTTAAGCCTCCAAGCTTGTGGTCATTTGTTATGGTAGCCTTAGGAATCTAATACACCCTCTAAATAAATGTTGAACAAATGGTTTTCTGTTGTCTGTGTTTTTGTTGAAGCTTGTTCCCTGGTTTTGGGTAGGATCAATAGGGAGTATGCGATGTACTTTTCAGTAAGAAACACTGGCAGAGAGGAGATTTGGGTGGAAAATTTGTTTAAACTTAGACATGTTGAGTTTCAGTTGTCTGTGCCATATCCAAGTGGGGATGTTGGACAGTCAACCGGATATGTCCATCTGGATTTCAGAATCTTGATTTGGGCTGGGTATATATGCTGGGAGTTGTCTGTATACAAGTGGTACGTGACTCACAGGAGTGGCTGAAATCGCTGAGGAAGCAAGTGTTATAAAAGAGAAAAGAGAAACAATTCCAAACAGTTCCCTGCAGATTTCCATTATGTAAATGTGGGGTAAATTAAGAAGAGATTAGGAGGGAACAGTGTAGAGCACAGAGAACAGACAGACAGAAGGGTAGCATACCAGCCAAGAGGAGGCTACTCACCCGTGTTGAACACTGAGATGTCAAATAAGACACAGGTTGAACACGGCCACTGGCATTAGCGGCATCAGGGGTCCTGGTGACTTCAGTGAGAATAGTTTAGGCAGAGTGGAATTCAGATTGGAGCAACTTGAGAAGTATGTACATATTTGAAATATTTTAATATATGTTCTAAAAGGAAGGGAATGAATGGGAAATGAGGAAATCAAAGAAGTTTCACAAAGCTTGGCTATGGAAAGAAAAAGGATAAGAGATTGTTGTGTGTGTGTGTGTGTGTGTGTGTATTTTAAGATGAAAAGGACTTAGGTGTGTTAAAAATTCTATGGAAAGGGAAAGTGGAGGGGAAGAATTATTTGAAGAGAATGAGTTTGAGGATACAGTGGGGAGAGAGGACGTAATCAATAGTGCTAAGTTTCACAGAAGGTGGTTGGAGACAGGATTCACTGGACACATGGAGAAATTGGCCTTAGGAGAAAGGCACTCTCCTTCGCTGTGGCGGCAGGAAGGCAAAGACAGGCGGGAGTACCTGTGAGTGGGCACGTACAGATTTTATAGTGAGTGGTTCATGCTGTGAGTTTTCATCTAACGTATGCCTTTTCCCAGAAGGTTAAATGTCATGCTTTAATTTTTTTCTAGTTTAGACTCTACAGTGCTTTATACTGAGATCTTCTTCTCTTCTTGCTATTAATTCAAATAAGCAGTATTTTAGGATCATAATTTCTCCAAAGCTTCAGACCACATAACCATATTGGACTAAAGTGTCAGGACATTATACTGTTCTTATAAGAGAAAAGGTTTGTCATTATTTTTAGTTATTAATCTCCAGAAAATGGCACACATATCCATAGAAATGTAACATTTTACTACTTTCCTGGAAGACATGCATTATAATTCTTTCAAAAATAAAAAAAAAAAGACATATTCTTAGAAAAAATTTGCTTTGGGTACTTCTTAGTTGACTCAGTCAAACTTTCAAAAATGTAAGCAGTCTTATAATAGCAAAACGGCTGTTTTGTGATTAACCTCAAAGTAAATTGAGTCAATCCTGAAACGTGGGGCTGCTCATACAATTATACACAGTATACGGCAACGGGTAGATAGAAATGTAGAAAAGTGATTCAGTAGGTGGGTAGATAGTGAAACTACTTAACACCAATTCTACTGCTCCCGTCACCAGGCACATGTTAAACTGAAAGTAGCAGCTAGCTGTTGATTTAACCTTTGAGTTTTCTGGCTTCTGGCATCTAAGAATTTCAATATCATGCCCGAGCAACATTGCATAATAAATGATACTACTTTGAAAATGTGTGTGGTCTTGTGCATATCCTTTTTTTTATGAGCTGTTTTTCTTCTGAACTTAATCCTTTTAGTCCCTTTTTAAATTCCTTATGGCATATTCACATTCAGGAATGGCAAGGACTATAGAGAATCTCCTGCCTGTCTTCTTTGTCATAGTAATTATTCCCTAATAATAATGTGGTAGAAGTAGCAGCATAGCTGGAAATCAAGGCTGAACTACTAATGAATATTAATTCACTCTATAATCTAGTACATTTGTTTTGTTACTATACACATCGGCCTTCTGACCTATGGTTCACACACCATTCTGTTTAAACTTATTACTATTGGAAGTAGGGGAATGGGCATTACATCAGTGAAGTTAAGTACATTTTGCCGTACTACTTTATGTCTTGCTTTATAAATCACAGAAGGTACCATAATTCATTTCAATAGTGTATTCATGAGGCAATTACATGGCTATAAATGTAATAGTAATAAAATAAAGGTTTTCCTTTAAAACCCAAAGTAGTCTTCATTTAAAAACATAGATTCCATCAGTCTTTTGACGATAACAACATTACTTTCAATTAACCTTTTGAAAAGTGATATTCCATCTATATATAAATTTTTTCAGCTCCTTAATTTTCAGTTGAGAACTAGTAATTCTAAGTTTTTTCACTGTCATTTAGAGAATGTTGCATTTCATTGTTGAAAAGAAGAGATTTTAAAAATAATGATATAGAGAACATTATACATTTACATTTTCAGGGTTGACAGATTAGGTTCTTATAGGTCCCTAATAATGTTTGTTGGGGCAAGCAAACCAACAAAAACTGGAATAATAATTTAGGAAACAAGCGTTTAGGTTTATATACAACTCACTGCAAGACCTCCTACAAATCATGTCATGGCTCTGAACTTTTTCCTGACCATAAAATGAGAGAATTAGACTGGATCTTCCCTCTAATGTTTCTTCTAGCTCTAACATACCCAGAGCAATCACAGGTTATGGGTCAGAGAATAATAACGATAAATAATGATTTCTTTCCTCCTGAAAAAAAGGCATGCACATTAAGTTACTGTATTAGAAACTGTGGGAGGAACAGAGACTAATAAGAACAAGCAGTGACTCAGACTGGAGCTCACATCCTAGCTTCACCATTACTGGCCTTAAGCACTTCGTGCAGTGCTCTCTGCCAGCTCCCTCACTTCAGTCACGGGAGAGAGCTCTCCTCCGCGACAGGGCTATGATAGCAAATAACCAAACAGATGTACAGAGCTTAGCGTAGTGCCAGTACTGAGTACTGTTAGCCTTCAAAAGAGGCTAGTCATTACTTTTTTGTTATTGTCACAGAGGATTGCTACGAGGATAAGGGCATCCAATACAATTTAGGTGCTCCCATAGACAGAACCCATTCTTGGCCTCTTTTTAAAAGTATCCGAACGTGTGCAGTTGAAACCCAAGATTTTAAGACTAGTTACACACTATAAGAAAAAGGTTACTGAAAATGGCCAGAAAAGTTTCCAAGTCATGAGAATGAGACAAGCGGTTTCTGGGTAAGGTCAATAACCTCCGGCCGGGAAAATGGGCTAATGTCGTTGACTCAAAGTAAAAATCCACTGTGGTAGCATTAAAAATACAGCAGTATAGAAAATCGGGTAAAAAAGAATCAAAAGGAAATAAAACACCTTCAACAACGAGGAAGCCAATTCGCTCTGCAGCAGAAATCAATGAGGTGGGAAGACCAGTTGAGGAAAATCAATGGAACAAGGATTCCTCCTCGCATCCGGGCGCAAGCGAGATGCTCTGAAGAGCTCTCATTGACAGGCCTGCCCTAAACTCCCTTTCCCTCTGCTGGCTGCTTTCTCGGTATATTTTTGAAATGGAGAGCACTGGACTCTGCTGTGCGATAGAAATGTGACTGTGGACAAGACTTTTATCCCCTCATGGCCTGTCTTCTCTTATCTGGGGAATGTATTGTGATGAAAGAATTAGGCAATGTAGCCCATTCCTGTGTACTGCATCACAAAGGATACATCCGCATATTTCCAAAGTATAATTTTATAGTTGAACCTTTCGATGGTCGATTTGCTTGAAATGAGCTCCTCTTAATGTCACACCAGCTATTTCTGAGAGTTCCTTAAGGGTCTTTGGTCTCTGGCGAAGTCCTTTTTAGTTTTTTCTGTTCTGGTCGTCTCTCTCCCTCTCTCTTTTCCACTGCGCTGTTGATTATGCTGGGATTGCACTCACAAGGCAGCTCTTCAGGAAAACTGTTCTCTACTGGCCTTCCTGCTCTTAGAACTAGACAAGAGGGTCTGCTGAGGTTCGGGCAGCAGCCCCCCTCATAGTGTGGGGAATCCACTTGCCCCTTCTAGATCATGCTCTGAGTCCCCAGGACTCCAGAATCTTTTTCCCAGAGGGACGTCAGGCTTTTTCCTTGGCCCCTTCATCCTGAAGTTAGGACACTCACTTGTGCACACCCTACAGTCTAAAGGGGCAACTAAGGGTGGTTGTTGGCTATGAGAGTGTGCATGAAGACTGAAATTGTGGCCTGGGGTGACCACTCATGGGTAAGCAAGGCCCCTCCTCATAGGAGACAGAGCCAGCATGGGAAGAGAAGGGGATGGGTTGTGGCAGTGGACCAGGGAGGAGGAAGAAAATTCTAAATTTGAACTGGCCTACCAGGTCATTATGAAGATATACTTGGAAAGGTAGGAGGAAGGAACATATTTCTAGGCAATTAGGTAACTTGATTCATAATGTTTAAATATTTGCCTGGGGATGTGCATGTCTCTGTTACACTCCTGCCCAGACCTGTAGACATTGGGGCAGGCCTGTCTGAGTAAGGTAATCACCACTGATACCCCCTCTTTAGCTCTAGAAAGGGCTCTGCTCTTGACAATTCCCATAAGCACAAGTGATACCAGCCCACGACGTTAGTAAGGCTTCACTGAAGACCAGGAAATAACCAAAGTCTAATGAAGAGTAACCAACAGTTGTTATCAGTGGTGGTTAGCTCTAGGACCCATACGCCCAGCTGGACTGCAGATCCTTGACCAGCTCCCGTAGCTTCTGGTATTGTGGAGACCAGCTCAATGCCATCCGTGAGAATTTCTAAGCACTTCCAAACTCCAGCCTGGGCTCAACTATATAATGTCATCCTTCTTGTTCTTGTTTTCAGTGAAGTCAGACTTGTTTTATTGAAACCAGGGTGGTGGGCAGTAAACTATCTTTCCTTAAGATCAGATCCTACCTACCCATCACCACCGACTAGTGTATAATTTGACCACATTAGCCTGTAAGAAATCATCTCAATTGTTCCTCCTATTTTTCAAAACCCTGATTGCTCAGTCCTAACTAGCACATGCTCGGGTTACTGACAGACGAGTCCAGGCAGCAGGATGCAATCCCCAGGCCGGCTCCTCATCAAGCCTCACCAGCAATACGGGGCGGAAGCAGATAGAGGATGAGACTCGCAGGCCCCTCCTGTCATGGCATGGCCTCTGATCCCAGAGTCGTGAGAAAAACTATCCAGACAAAAATTACATGGACCTTCCAGGAACAAATTATTCTTGATTTTAAGGCAGTTTAAATCAAGATTAGGGGGAGGGGAATTCTCTACATTCCAGGGGCAAAGCTCTAATATTCCCAATTATAGAATTAAATAGAACTGAAGCTATCCATTTGAAGCAGCATTTGAATTAAATTTTTATAATCCAAGGTTTTTCTGAAAATGTAGGTCTGTATCTATACATATATTTTTGTAAGACTTAAAAGGTTGACCAAAGTCAATTTTCCCAAAACAAAATGAGGTATAAGCCATTGGCTCCTTGGCAACTTTTCAATTTTCAAAATCATTAGAATCAAACCTTTGCCATCCATTATTCAATGCGTTTAGTACCAAACACAGTGTTTATTCCCCAGGTGAACAACAGTATCTGTCCTACCCACATCACGGACATTTGTGAAGACTGAAAGATAAAATGGGTGTCATACCAGGGCACCGTGGTAGCACGTCTACACACCCTGACTAGCGGCCACTTGGTGGCATTACTGTTGGCTGCTTCACAGGTCATACATGTGGGCTTCAAAAGCAGTTTGCAAACCATGAACTGATAACCAACAGTTAGGTAATTCTGTCATCTTTCCCTTCATCCCGAGGCTAGCTGTTCTCGCGAACATACGTCGGTCCAGTTCAATGGTTTGTTGCATGTCTTCTAACTATAAGCCAGAATGATAGGCCTTGAAGCTCAAACTGAACTCCCTGGCTCAAAGCACCACGTCCAGCCCCACTGCTCAGCTGTATTCACACCAAGCCTGGAAGCCCTGTGAGAGCTCTGCTTCTTCTGCTGCTGAAGACAAAGGATTTTCTTTTGTTTTTCCCCATTTTTGCTCCTTACACATTTCCCGTGACCAGAGAGAAAGAATGTTAGGGTCTGCCTTCAGCCAACACACGAATGCTTTTGTTCTGTTTTGCAAGCATGAACACCATGTGTAAGACAGAACGTTAATGGTAAAGGCGGGATCCAGGATCAGCAGGTCTGTTTTCAAACTTGTAACTGTTGAATTATTTAACATCATCAAATCAGGCTTTGATCATATGTCAAACTGAATTAAGAATAGTACCTTTCTCATAAGAGTGTTGCGAGGATTAAAGAGGATAATGAATATAAAGCATTTAGCATAGTGGACTCAAATGTTAATCATTTTAAAATACTAGTGATTATATTATTTCTGAACTAGGTGCCAAAGAGGATACAGAGATTATAGAGTGAGACCTATAATGCCAAGTGCAGGATCCTTCTAAAGGGAATAAACTTTACATCAACAATGTGGTCTGTGGTAAGAGACAGGGAGGGGCTCTTTATTATTTAGAATCACACCTATGCAGAATGTATCCGAGAGGTAGGAATTAAGGGAAAAATGAACCAGTGAAGCTATATTAGTTATCACAAAGAAAATACATGCTGTGTGTAAATAATGGGCATGAACTAAATCATGAACAACTGACAACAGATTATTATTGTAATATGCTACAATGGTAATCATGATTTTCTCATGTAGCTCTGTTGTTGATCATTCATAGGAAGGGTTATATTATCCATATTCATGTACAATGGACAAAGTTATTCCAACTTGGTTCTGTTTTAGAAGTTATGTTCTAGAAGTTCATGTCTGTAGTCAGCATGCAGGGCAGGGAGAAAGAGAGACATCTATAGATTTCAAGTCCAAACATGCAGAGCAGTGCTTCCCAGACAATCACTAATTCCCTGCCCACTTCAGTAGGGAACACTGATAAGGCCACTTTTAAAGTTGAACACTGAGCAGCTACAGACTGAGATAGAAAATGCCCTGGAACACAGCAATAAAGGCCCTCATAAAAGAATAAACTGGAGTTAGTACATACACATAGGAGTTTAGAACAGTCTTGCAAATGTTCTAAGTCCCTAATAAAAGTTACCTTTTATTATTATTTTTCCAGGAAAAGAACAACTTGGACACACAGAAGAGTATAAGTGGACCTTGTACAGGTTGAAGAATGTATTGAATAATTTAGAAACTCAGGAATTTAGATCCAAAAAGCATATATGAATGTTTTATGTATTTGTTTAAAAGAATCAGTTTCTTAATTGATAAGGGAACTTGTAATTCTACTGAAGACATTTTGCAATGGAACTTGTGTTTAAGTTAACTCTGTAGTAATCTGCATACATAGTTATTGCTTTGTTTTAAATTTGTTATCTTCATAAATTTCTAGTCTAAAACCCTTCCAGGTATCATTATACTGGATAGGATCTGGATCTACTCTAGTTCAAGTTCTAGGTCCCACCCAGACTGGGCAGGTCCGATAAGCCTGTCTCCTCCCATAAAACTGCCTTAAGATGTCTGTCTGTTGGGGCATGTTTATGGTATCAGTCATATATGTTACTCAAAGATGAGAACTCCTAAGCCATTATTCAAAGCTCACTTATTTTTTCTAATTCAATTAGACACACTTCTTGAATTTCAAATATCTACAAGGCTGTGAATACGTGTCCGGCCAGCCAGAGTAAGGTCAACTTCATACTCACAAAACTGAATGACAAAGGTGTTGAGGAGAGCAATGACCACCTTACAGGCCCTGAACTAAGACTTGTGCTTCAAGATCTGCATGAGACTGAAAACCCAGTGTAGTTACCCATTAGAGGCAGTTTTGTTTTTTCTGGTTTTAAATATATAATCTCCAGGCTCCTAAATTACTCCCTGTGAGGAGAAAATGCTGTCCCTTGATTTACTTGAACTTGTGAAAGCACTCATCTACATTCCCTGCTAGTACGCCGATTTCGAAGATTTTTCATAAAGTTAATGACTCAGAGGGCAATTTATGTGGCTTAAACACAATGGCAACCTGTGCAGGTGGTGGCTCTGTGCACACACCGTGCTTGCTGTGTATGTTTTTTCTAATTAGTCATACATCCCGAAGCAGTTAAGAATGTCTGTGAGAAGAAATATGAATTATACTAGGGCTGCTCTTAGCCTGGCCTATGGTGAACTTGAATGAGAAAATTGCTCTCTGGAGATAAAATTGCTCACTGTATATGGTAAGTGTATTCCTTTCTGTCCAGGCAACAGGATACATTTAGCAGCAAGGAAAACAGAGTTCATTAAATATATCCTGAGTAAGACCCTTTAGTAATTTGTTGTTTTTCAGGTTCAATTTCTTGGCTTCTAAGGTCCTTAAAAAGACAGTAGTTCAAAAGCTAAAACTGATCAAGAATCTGAAATTTTTTCATGAAGTCTTCCTGGTGAAGGGATGGAAAAAAAATTAATTTAGACTTGAGCAAGCAGTCCAGGATTTTTTTAAGATAAACTATAAGGCCATCAGCTTATATTTAGTTTGCCCTGACAAAATTTAATTACTTTCAGACCAAGCAAGTTCTTCCTAATTAGATTTGATATAAAAATTAAGACGCAACAAATTAACAAAAGAAAGTGATCTCCAGATAATAAAGGCCAGGAGAATTACATGTTGTACCTAAGGAGTGTTCTGGAAAGGGCACTAACAACTAAACAAAGGAAGTTCAGTTTGGTAATAGTCAGAGAAAAGGTAGCCAAGGAAAAGAATACTATGGTAATGAGCCAGCAGTCAGCGTTTCAGGTTCTAGAGGGGAGTGGAGAATAGAATCAGGGTGTCAGAAGAAACTCCCCGTTATCTGCAATCACTTCCTTATACCTAGTGAGAAAACTGAGGCTTCACATAGTAGAGACACTTGTCCACACACACAAAGCATGACAGTGGTATAACGGGGGCATATGTAAATCTTCTCCTTCATGGTTAGGTAATTTATTTTTATTTTTTAAACTTATTTATTTATTTATTTTTAGAGAGAAGGGAAAGGAGGGAGAAGGAGAGGGAGAAAACTTTGGCGTGAGAGAGAAACATCAATCAGTTGTCTCTTGTATGTGCCCCTGCTGGGGATTTAACCTATAACCTAGCATGTGCCCTGACTGGGGATTGAATTGGTGACCTTTCACTTTGCAGAATGATGCCCAACCAACTGAGCCACACTGGTCAGAACACTGTTACATAATTTTTACTGTTAGGTACTATCTTCCTTCTTGGATATAGAAGGAAGAAGTTTCTAACAGTACAAATATTTAAGATTATTATGTAGACTGTCCATAAACTAACTTACTAAATATGCATAATTATCATTTAAAATAGGCTTCTATCAATAATGTCAAAATTGATAATGTATGGGAGATATTGTCTATGTAATCCAGAGATGCAAATTTTAGGATGTTTTCTTGGAGAAAAATATCTAATATTTAAATAGAAAAGTGATCTAATATTGCAATCCAGCTCTTACAATCAGTAAATGTAAGTATACAAAAATGTGTTGGGGGAACAAAGAAGATATACAGATGGCATAGAAGCATATGAAAAGATGCTCAACATCATTCATCATGAGGGAATTAAAAATTAAAACAGTCATGAGATGCTTCTACACACCTATTAGAGTGGCTAAAATCCAAAACACTGATAATACAAATTGCTGGCGGGGATGTAGAGAGAGCAACTCTTATTGATTGCTGCTAAGAGTGCAAAATGGTTCAGCCATTTTGGAAGGAAGCCTTATCACGTGATCCAGCAATTATGCTCCTAGGTATTTACCCAACTGAATTGAAAATGTATGTCTACCCAAAAATCTGCATGCGAATATTTGGAACAACTTTACTCATAATCCTCAAAAACTGGAAGCAATCAAAACAGGCTTCAACAGGTGGATGGATAAGCAAACAGTGGTACAACCATACAATGAAATACTATTCAGTAATAAAAAGAAATGATCTATCAAGCAACACCAGACATGGAAGACTTTTAAATGCATATTGTTATATCAGAGAAGTCAGTACAGAAGGCTTAATACTGCATGATTCCAATTATATGACATTCTGGAGAAGGCAGAATTATATAGGTAGTTAAAAAGATCAGTGGTTGCTGGGGGTTAAGGGGGGAGAACACTGAACAGGCGTAACACAAGGGGAATTTTAAGGTGAGGGAACTTCTGTAGGTTACTATCATACTGGAGTCATTTCTCTATACATTTGTCAAAATCCATACAAATTTATAGTACAAAGAGTAAACCTTAATGTATATAAAAAAATCATTTAGGGGTCAGAGAATCCTAGGATGGGATGCACACTGTAACAAAATAATGTAACCGGATTACAAATGTATAACCCCACAACCAATGAGCATTGAAAAGAACCTCACTGAAGGTGGTGAAGGGAAAAGTTATTGACCTAAGTAACTTTGGAAATGAGTGGGGTCTGTGAGTCTAAAAAAAAGCAAAGAAAATGGTATATAAGTACTACATTCTGGTCAATTTTGTTCCCCATTGGGTTGCAAGTTAAAAATTTTAATTACCATTATATATCGATACTGGAATTGAAATGCGAAGTAAATGGATGGTGGATAATAGAACCCAGGCTTGCTTCTCGCTGTTGGCATGAGAGGTTCCCGACACGCAAGGGGAAGAGGAGGACTAATCTGTGCAGTGATGGATTAGAGTAGGAGACATCAGTGTAAGCTCATTTTTAGTGTAATACGGCTGCTGATGGTTGTGTATACAAATATTTATAGATAAGCGTAGATGGAAGGGCGGGTATTCACACAGACATCCCCTTATTCTGTCAGTTGAGAAGGCCTAGAAGCAGTGACACTCCAGGAGCACAGCAAACACACAGACTTTGTGTCTCAATGAAAGGGATGAGAGCTTCTTGGAGAAATGCCTGATGCTAGTACTGGGACAAGACATATATGAGTAGAACATCTTGTGATGCCAGAGAGTAGGGAAGTGCTCAGAAAAAAAACAAACAAACCCATAACGATGACAATAATCAAAGTGACACAGAAGTCAATTAAAGAGCTTCCAGTGGTGAAACAGGAACAATTTCAGCAACAGAATAAAGTAGTGTTGGATTATAATCCAAACGATAAAATAAGTATCTATGAGTCCAATAGTGATACAAATAAATGATTGCATAAATAAATAAATAAATAATAAATAGGAGAACAGACAAATCTCCCTTACGGCAAAATTCCAAATAATTTATGTAGATATTCTGCCCACAAGCAGGTAGAGCATAACTCCCCACAATGTGGGCTGTGCCTAGGGACCTCCTTCCAAAGAGTAGTCTGTGTCAGAAAGTAAGGAGGAGAGGAACTTCACAGTGGAGACACCTGACAAAGACCATCTCAGCTAGGAGCTCATGGTCAACATCAACAGTGATTACAACATACTGTCATGGTGAGAGCATATATGCTTGATGTGTTGCGATGAGAATGGTATTTCACCTCAGTGGTCTTCTTCACAAAAACATATAACCCCAGTTTAATCATGAGAAAAACTTAACTCAGATCCCAATGGAGGGACATTCTACAAAATATCTGACCACTACTCCTCAAAACTATACATGTTAACAAAAACAGGGAAAGTCTGAGAAACTGTCACAAGCAAGAAGGGGCAAAGATATAATGGCTAAATAAAATGTGGTATCTCTGGTGGAATACTAAACCAGAAAAAGGATTAGCTTTCCTGTATGGACTTAATTTAAAAAAATGTGTTAATAATGGTTCATTAACTATAACAAATGAACCATAGGAACAATTAGTGTAAGATGTCAACAGTAAGGAAACTGGGTGTGGGGTATATGGAAATTCTCTGTCCTGCCTTTGCAACTTTTCTTTAAAACTGTCCTAGAACAAACAAACAAAATGTTTATTTTCTTTTAAAAGTGTTGGGCAGAGTTTCAAAATGGTAGTGAGTTTAGCACATGTTTTCAGGAGAAATAATGAAACAAGTGTCCCACTACATCCTCAATCACAAGACTGACCATCCTGATCTTGCCAAAAGTTTTTATGTAATTTTTTTCAGATTTTTTCATTGTTGCAGTAGAAACACACCACTGTTTAAAAAAAAAAACGGAATGAATTCGGAAACATTTACTTCTGGAAAATATTTATAACATCAAAAAGTAATATATTGTTTAACACACACTTTAAAATTTTTCATGTTTCTACTTCCTATTGATAACTAGCTTGCAACCAGGCAGCAGGCTATGGCCAAAAAGCCTTGGTGCTCTCTGAAGTGCTAAGTACTAAAGACAGGGTCTCCTTAGGGCTTCCCACAGTGAAACTACTTCTGAAATGCACACCTTTTCAACACACTCAGCTGTCCAGGGCCAGAACATTCAGCTTATAAATTCTTTACTTCTTTTGCTTCTCTCCCCCTTACCCACTCTGCCAATCTCTAATTAGATGGAAAAAGGTTGTTTTTACAGGATAAAAAGAAAAAGTATAGAATATCAAAAGTATTGTCCAAAATATGCTTTTTGGATTATCTGCAGATTGGATTTCTATATGCTATTTTGTCTCCTACTTAATATGGTATTACGCAGCCATCTTATGTATTTCCAGATAGCCTGGCAAGCAGACTGCGCTTGGTCAGAAGTCTCCTCTCTTAGTTCCATTCTGACCAAGTCATAGGCTTGTTCATGGCCTTGAGTTTGTGGGGATCTCCAAAGATCCACTCGGACTGTGTTCTCAGAACTGAGGCTGATGTCCAGTGCGTCCTGGCCATCACATTGCTGGTATCCAATAAGAGGCTTTATCACCTGAGAGGAAGATGAATCATCGGTACCATTTCCTCCCAGTCCTAAATCCTGCTTAGAGACCTTGGTCCCAAACACTCCCTTTATAAGCTCTTTCAGGAGTATGAGAATTACAGGCAAGGCCTTGGTCCATTGAATGAATTTACAATGTGTTTGAGAGCGAGGGAAAAAAACAAAGGGGCTTTTACAAAGGTTGGGTCAAGATGTAATTGCAGCTCTGGTGAAATTCCAACAAACCTAAACTAAATGGCACACCTACTAATTATCTTATAGTTTCAATATTCTCAACCAACAAGCAACACAACAAAATTATCTTCTACTTTCTGTTCTTCTCCCTGTCCTTAAGAATATGCTATCTATCAATCTTTCAAAACTATTCAAAACCTTGTGCTAGCCTGATCAGACACACTTTCCCAGCATCATCCAGGCCACCAATCACACTATAGAACAACTAGTGTGTGTGTGTGTGTGTGCGTGTTAGGGGGAGCAGTTTATTTCCCAGGTCAACAGAAAGGAAAGGGAAAGGCTCTTATTTTTATTGAAAGAAGTACAGCCCTTTTTGGTTAAAGATGGGGGCAGTTGCTATAGTAAGGGGTCTATTCCCATCTAAAATGGTACACATAACTTCCTGACTAAATCAGACAAGGGAAAATTCCTATGAATGGCTGGCTTATTATAGCCAGAGAGCCAATGAGGCCTACATGGGCTGTTGGCTGTGCCTTCCCCTCTGCAGAGAGCCCGGGTTGAGAGAGGCAGCATGTAGCTCCTCTTCTGGGAGCCACCTCCAGGATGGCTTGGAGTCTGGGTCTGCAGGGGACACAGGAGGTAAGAGACTTGGGGTGGGTGGGAAGTGTGTATGGTCCTGCTTCTGCTTCATAATTCTTTCTATATTTGGTTTGACACTTTTTATGTCATTTGAGAGGGGCAGCAAGGTTTAGAAGAGCCAAAGAAAAAAATGTCTGTATTATTTTTCCAAGGCTGCTGTAACAAAGCATCAAAAATAAGGTGTCTTAAAACAAAAGAATTGTCTCGTAGTTCTGGAGGCCAGAAGCCTGAGATTAAGGTGTCAGCAGAGCCATGTTCCCTCTGAAGGCATCTGTCACAGGCCTTTTCTCTATCTTTTGGAAGCCCTGGGCTAATGGTAATATAACTCTAATCTCCACATGCCACTCTCCTCTGTGCTTATCTCCATTCCAGGATTTCCTATTTTATAACGGCACCAGGCCGTATAGGTTAGGAGTTTACCCTACTACAAAATGACCTCATCTAACTAATTACATCTGCAACAACCCTATTTCCAAGTAAAATGATGTTCTGAGGTACTAAGGGTTAAACTCCAACATATGAATTTGGGAAGCGTGCACAATTTAACTCAAAACACCATGAGACTAAATACAGAAACTTGGCAGTTGTTACAAATAGGGTCTCTGTGCTGGGGGCCCTCCCTCTTTGATTTGTGATACAATTAACCTGGTCCTCTGGCCTAGGACATGTTGAAATCATAACAATGGCATGAACTTGGACGGCATTAACTATAAATATTTTCAAAGGTAAACTACTGTGTTAGAAATAACACATTTATTTATTAAAATGTTCATCGTCTTACTTCGGTGTACCTACCATCTCCTTTAGTGTACTTCCAACGTGATTCCTGAATGATTCTCCATCCTGTTTTTTTCTCTAACCCATTGAAATTCTTGAGGAAGGGTCAGTGGAAGACACTAGGTATACGATAATTTTGTAATTAGTAAATGTATTTGGAATTGAGTTATTTTATTTTCCTTTCATGCTTTGATCCTTGCTGGATCTGTATTTCTTAAAACTTGAGTAGAAATAGAAATTATTTTAGTTATTTAGTGTAAGACTGAGAACATTTCAGAATTAATCCTGCATTGACTTAGAAGCTCAAGAGCTGCTGCCACATCTAATAAACTCCAAATCTCTGATTCTATACAAGTTTTAATAGTACCAAGTTATTTTTATTCTGAAAAATGAATCCATCAAAGTTTTCCCCTAGTGAACACTCTTATTGTTAATTAACAATAGAGTGTAGCACACAATAAAAAAAAAGTTAACGGCTCGGCAAATGGGTTGAACTGTTACTTTTTAAAGAAAATGGAACCTGAAAAGGAAGTGAATAATGCTTTTTTTTTTAACCTCACAACAAACCCAGAATTCTGTATGTTACCTCCCTGACAGAAAGAGTCTGAACACCTTGATATTCCCCAGACCACATGACAGATGCAGTGATAATTCTAAACCGTAGACGTTTGGCATAGTTGAGGGTTTATAACGAGGCATTCTGGCAGAAGAGAGAAGACCCTAATTAGCAAAGTATCCTTGTTAAACCTTTAAAGTTTTGTCCTTTTGGGTTTCATCAGGTTTTTTAGTAGGCACATCATTCGATTAGACCATTTCAGTTTTATGATTCCATGTCTTTCTAAAACTACCTCAAGGTCTTCCTTATTTATCCTCTAAATCAGCCTAGTAGAAAAGAAATATAACTACATTGTGGAAAGTCACTTGTTTGCAAATCTCCTCTGTTTCCTTTTCCATAGGAAACTATTTAGTATCTAAGGTTTTTCTTTCAATAATATATACGAAAGTACGGTCCTTCAATGCCTTGCAAAATAAGATGGTAGCTGATGATGTGGCCTGGAGTTCCCTCTCCTGGTTTTTGCACAGCTGAGAGGCTGCGGGTTAGACAAAGGGAGAAGGTAGCAAAGGCCAGGGGGCCTGGCGGGGGCACATGAGTTCTGGTCCTAGCCCGGCTGCCCGAAGTCTGAGGGGACCTCGGTTGACCTGATCCATTGGAGCTCCTCGGGAAGCCTGAAATTTCTGTGCTGTAGACAGGGACTCCAGAGATGGAGAGAGGAGGGCCTGAACTGTACCAGGGTCCTTGCCCAGGGTGTTCACTTTGCACTGTGAGATGAGAGCAACAGAGCTCCCAGTCAACTTGAACCACAGTGGGTGTCAAGGGAGGTGAGGATTTTGTCTCTTAGGAACTTCGATGCTACTCTCAGGGAGCTCGGTGCCCTCACACCGGGCCATCAGCCTGCATACTCCTTCCTTGTGTTGCCAGCTTGCCCAAGGACGGCCTGCCTGAGCTGCAGGCCGCTAAGTAACACTGTGCCGTAGATACTACAATAATTTCCTTTCAGCCATTTGTTCTCTAGGGGCCTGGCATTTCTGAAATTACTAAAACTTCACTGTCTGGAAACCATTACACACATTTTATTTTTACTTCCCTCTTCATGGCAGGAATAAGAAAACACACACATATATATATATGAAGAGTTTTACCTCCAGGTCATTGACTGCTTCTACCCCATTATTTAGAAAACACAGATAAAAGAACAAAATATCAAGATAACAACAATGTTATTAGGTATCAGCCTTGACTGAGTGTTTCTCTGTAAGAGACACCAAGCTAAGCATTGTAGGTGCATTATTTTAGCCCTTACAATAGCCCAGAGAGGTAGGTATGAGAAGTTAGGTCTTACATTTCTTTAGTAAAGAGTGGGATTCAGTCCCTAGGCTGTCTGATTGGAGTCAGGTTCTTATAACTGTGCTCTATCGGCCACCATGCCTTCCCTCCCTGTCCAGGTTAGAACACAGAAAAAAGCATGGGAAGAAAATGAATGGTTACGAATTAACAAGGTAAATAAAAAGTGATCACTCTGTGTGTACCTTCTACCTGGTGCCTGTGACTTGCTGCTTTCTGGAGTCCTAGGCTGTGCCTGTTCCCTACCGTGGTTCCTGAGTGCATAATTATTAGCATTTTTAATTCAAGCCAAGAAAAGGTAACTTTTGGTGAATGAAAGTGTGAGTGAAGCCTTAGGCTGGTTTCTGGGACAAGAACCTTCCTAAGATATGTAACCTCAGAAACCTGGTCAACCTCCTTCTGTGTTTTCCCAGACTAAAGCCCACAGGACTCTTAAGCAGAATGGGTTCATTCATTCCCAGTGGCCCACTAACTATATTTGTGCGCTTCGTGTTCTGCCATAAAGCATCTGCCGCTGATTTTCTATCCTGAAGTCTGGGGACATGACTGGGCTCAGGCAGTGAGCACTGACCCAACCTAGCTATAGGAGCAGAACCAAGTCTACAGTTTGGGAACTGAATGGTGTGCAATATAGGATTGATCGGCCGCTATTTCACAAGTGGAAATGAAACTTGGATGCCCTGAGATTATTTGCACCTCTGCATTCTCTCGAAGAAAATAATTTTTTATATGTGCTTTTTAGAAGTGTTCATTTATTAAATGGTAAAATAAATATATACTTTTAAAGTACAGAATATATAGAAAGGGATATATGAACCACAGTTCTTTTACCAAAAGACGAAAGCTGCAACAGGTTTATTAACATCCAGTTTTTTCTATTTTTACTGGAAGGGTGTGTGTATGTGTGTACATTTTATGTAACAAAATATTGCCTTGGCCGGTGTGGCTCAGTGTTTTGAGTGCCAGCCTATAAATCAAAAGGTCACAGCTTTGATTCCCACTCAGGGCACATGCCTGGGTTGTGGCCTAGGTTCTCCAGCTGGGGGCGTGCGAGAGGCAACAGATTGATGTGTCTCTGTCACATTGCTGTTTCTCTCTCCCTCCCCGCTCCTCCTCTCTCTAAAAAGCAAATAAATAAAATCTTAAAAAAAAAAACTCCACAAAACATTAATATTTGTGCAATATAAATTGCCTGTTAGTAAATATTTGTTGAGTAAATTAAAAAGTAATTATTAATTAGATCCTGAGAGCTATTTTTTTCCAGAGGAACTTTTTAATGAACAATTATAGTGCTATCCACACAAAGAGATTTACATTTTGTAATAAAAACTATTGACTTTGAATCCAAATGCCATCCATCATGAAAGTAATTTGGTACCAACAACTCAACTGTACTGAGAGATTATTAATGTGGTCAGTTCAGTCAGGTGTGGGTTGTTCCTTGGGCTTCTCTGTTGTGGTGAGTGTTTGGTTTGTTGATGGAATAATAATAATTGCAGGCATCTGTTGTGTGCTTACGGTATGTCAGGAGAAAATTCTAATTGCTCTCCATTTATTAACTCATTTAACACTCAAACCAGCACTGGGATTACCTACAGGTTACAGGAGAAGAAACTAGAGTAGTTTATCCATGGTCACACAGTTAATAAGTAAAGGAACTGGGATATAAATCCAGACAGTTTGGGTCGAAAGCCTTTCAATTTTACTGTTACACTTAAACAGGGCAACTTTCCAGTCTTATTACACCATGATTTCCCTTTTTGAATTTTTCATTTTAATTTATATATTTTCAAGCAATCATTTTTATTAAGAATACGATTGGTACAGGTTTATAAGTCTATGTGTCCTATTTACTATATTTTTAAAAAGACCTTATTTATTTATTTTTAGAGAGAGGGAGGAAGAGGGAGAGAAACATCTGTGTGAGAGAGAAACATCAATCACTTGATTGCCTTCTGTATGTGCTCCAACCAGGGGCCAAACCTCTAACCCAGGCATGTGCCCTGACTGGGAATCAAATCCATGACCTTTTGCTTTTTGGGACAACTCCCATCCAATTGAGCCATACCAGTCAGAGCTATATTTGCTATATTTACTGTATTTTGACGGCCAGTACCAGAAAACATGATTCCAACCGGCTTAACCCAGTGGTTCTCAAATGTCAGCATCAGTATCTCCTGAGGGGCTTTTTAGGGCAGCTCTATTTTCTCTGTGTCTTTCTTAGCTGTTATCTCCTCTGCGTGTCTGCCTGACCCTCAAACACTTGCGAGACGACTGCAGCCATTTTTAGCCTTGAATCTGGGCGCAAAATTATCCAAGAGACGAGAAGTCAGCTTTTTCAGCAATTTTTGTAAGAACAAAGAAATTTCTTTCCCAAAGGCTTCAGAATATTTCTTTGGGTCGCGGCATAATTAGATCTCCTCTTCTGTCTCGAACCAGCCCTACCGGGCAGGGGAGCACAGGCCGAGGACCGGCTCAGGCCTGCGCTCTGGAGCGGTCAGGAAGCACGGCGCGCCTGTAAAGTTCATCGAGGACTAACCTTGAAGGGCAGGAATTGTCGTGTTTAGATTAAGAGAACTATGCTATTTCACCTTCCTTTCCATTGTTTTGGTTCAAAATACATTAGAAAAGATTTTTTTTTAAAGTCTTTTTGCAGGAGAAATCTTCAGAGTCTATATTTGGAAAATTGTAGGCTATAAAATTTTACCTTCCCAAGTCAACCCTAAAGCTAATAACTTAAGTTTACATATTATTAACAATATAACAATATTTACAATGATAGAACAAGTATATATCTATTTTTAAACAGTGCCTTTAACATGTAATATTGAACAAGATTTTCTCCTCAATAATACAGTTACCTGTCTATATGCAAAGTCTCAGGGTAGTTATGAAAAGAATGTCATTAATTTCTGGAGTACCGGAGATATACCAGGGACGGTATTTCACATGCATTATTTAATTCAATCTACATGGTAGCCCTAATAATTAGGTGATATTATTATCTATGTTTTGCAGATAAGGATTATATAGTGTCCATTATATAAGGATTATATAGCTGTAGTGTCATATAACAAAACATGTTGTCTGACATAATTTAAATGAATACAATAATGCATTTTTCTTGATAACTGTATAATACATACTGCTCATTTGTTTCAGAAATTATCTCTGTGAAGCATATGTATCAAAAGTAGTAACTAAAGTTAAGGGAGCTATATTGGTGTATGTGGTTGTTTTTATATCTGATTTGTTTAATCAAGTATAAGAATATGTAAGTTATATTATACATAAAATCATGTATGAAATACATATAGTACATATATGTATATATTATATATAATGGATATATAATGGTGTATATACATTATAATATATATATAATCATATATATACATTGTGTGTGTATACATACACCTCGTGTGTATATACATTGGTTGGAAAAAGAGTCCATTTAGTTTTTTCTGTAAAATAAATGACACATTTTTCATTTTTATCAATAACTTTATTGATTTGGATATTTTGAATATGTTGGTTATCTCCTACTATTGGCTTCTAGTGAGTAGAGGCCAGGGGTGCTGCTAAACATCTTCCAATGCATAAGACAGCCCCACAGCAAAGAATATTTGGCCTCAATGTCAATAGTACTAAGAAGCTTCGCAAACCACTTTTGACGCATTTGATCGGTCATAGCACCTTCTCCATACACTACACTAATCTTTTTTTGTTTTTCAGTTGCATTTTTACGTATCTTGAAATAATAAAGCATAATGTGCCCAAACTGTCATGTATCTTTTTCCATCTTCAGTATTAAAATGGCTACACAAAAATTCACCAGTTTTGATAAGTTTTTTTAAGTGTACACTAATATGACAGCTGTCACAATACAATCTAATAATCTAATAAAATTGTTTTAAATGAAGTTAAATACAATTAAGCACTAAATGAACTCTTTAGTCAACCCAATATAATATATGTGTGAGTGTGTGTGTGTATGTATCCCCAATAGATACACAAATATACACACTTTGTATATATATAAAATGTATATATATACATTTGGTGGGGGGGGGAGAGAGATCTCTATAAAGCTGTTAATGTAATGATGCCTGGTTCATATTAAGTACCCTATAATACTGTTAACATTTTTGGTATTTGCATTTAATTCGATATAACAGATGTTTATTGAGGAACTATTAGCTGTGAAGCATTGTTCAAAGAAATTAGTATATATTCATATATATAAACATATATTAAAGACCAGCCTCTTTAACATAGGCTGGTCTATAATGTTCTTATTATAGTCATTACAGAGGTGATTTCTCAAGCAAATTAGTCATGTAGCTTGTTTCTTGATAAGAGCACAGGGAGTTAAGAGTGCCAAAATCAACAGCGCATTTCAAAGGCTGCCAGGTTCTCTGTAACAAAGCCTGAGTAAGCCATGACTCATAATCGGGAAACTTCTATTTGAGGGCCTTATTATCTCTCTTCATATCTGGAGTGTGGGAAAGACTGGTAGCAGTAGGCAGGAGGCAAGGGAGGAGTTCCGTTCTCTGCCGGTGCTACAAGTGAGTGAGATGCATGTAGTTAAAGTTGTCCTGGAGTACTCTTTTCTTATTCAAGGAAGCCCCCAAGATGGGGACCCAGTGGTTTAAAATATATTCAGGACATTGGAACTGTGCTAGAATTTATGATCTGCGCCATTATCTACAGTTGATTTAGTCATCATCCAGGAGTAAACCCTACTCTGTCTTGCATCCAGGTTTTTGGATTGCTTGCTACCCCAGGCTGTGTGTTTGCTTTATTTAGAGAGAAAGGAGAGAAGGTGATATTAAGACTCAGTTTTTGTCCTGCACATAATGTCATTAAAAGAGAGTGGTTTCCCAGTTGTCCAGAATGAGTTTAAATTGTGGCTGCCGTATACTTGTCCTATGGCCTTTGGCAATGCCTTAATATTTGTATATTATAGCTCCTGTCTTTTAAAGAGTGATATTATCTATCTAGTGGATATGTAGTGAAAAATAAATTAAACTGTAAATGAAAAAGTAAGCCTTCACAGCTGGCACATAGTAGGCTTTCAAAAAAAATTTAAATAATGTCCTATAGTTTTCAGTGTGTAAGCCCTTCACATCCTCTGTTAATTGCTAGGTATTTTATTTTTTGTTGCATTTGTAGAGAGAATTTTTTCATTTATTTTTCTGTAATATTGTTTGTATATAGGAATGCAATGGAGTTTTGTACATTGATTTTGTATCCTATGACTTTACTATGTTTTTTTTATTGTTTCTAATAGTTTTCTGGTCCAGCTTTTCAGGTTTTCCATATAAAAAATCGTGTTGTCTGCAAAAAGTGTTAATTTTACTTCTTCATTCCCAATTTGGATGCCTTTTATTTCTTTCTTTTGCTTGATTTCTCTGGGATATAAAACTGAAAGCAACAACAAGCAAGACAGACAAGAGCTCACAGACACAGACATTTCCTCTGGTGGTTACCAGAGGAAAGGGGGTGGGGGAGGTAGTAAAGAAGGTCAAATATATGGTGGCAAAAGGAGATTTGACTTTGGGTGGTAAACATACCATATAATATATGTGATGTGTTATAAAACTGTACACTTAAAACCTACATATTTTTACTAATCAATGTCACTCAAAAAGTTTAATTTAAAAATTTTTAAGTAATAAGAAAATCATAAGAGCAAGTGTTACATAATCTAAAAGTAGAAAACTTTTCTATTTTGATAGCAAAAGGTCTTAAATTATAAAAAATAGAATTCCCTACATGTTTGTGTGAAAGAATATACAAAACCAAAAGACAAATAAAACACTGAAGAGAATTTTTTATAACCACATATAAAGTAATAATAGCACGTAGCAGATAGCATTGCTATAAGTAATTGCAATAAAATGAAACCAGTATTAATGATAGAGGAAGCTCAAGGTGTGATGAAAACCTATAGCAATCTAGTGGTCGGGGAAGTTTTCTCTAGTATGTGATTTATTAAGCTGAATAGGGTGGGTAGGAATGGCTATTTTATAACGGAAATGACATCCGAGGCAGATGGGACAATTTGTGAGGGATGGTAAGAGAGTGCTTGATCTGAGGGTCTGAAAGTAGACTATGTGGTTAAAATAAAGATACTTGGTCTGTAGGAGGCTGGAGAGGAGAGCAGTGGCCAAATCACAGAGGCTTTATAAGTCATGTTAGGGTTCAGACTTTATCCAGTTGGTGGCTGGGGAACTATTGAGAGGCTTTGTGCAAAAGGTCAACACAGTCAGGCATGTATTTTACAGAGGTAAATTCTGGCTGCCAAAGGCCACTTGGATGGTACAATGATCAAGATCAAAACGAATTCAGTGTTGGCAAAGATGTCAGTGGATATAGGAAAATTTAGGAAGGTATATTAACAAGACTTGGTGATTAGTTGGATATGGAAAGTGAAGTAAAATATGCCTAAATTTTTGGATTAGGAGCCTGAGTAGAGGGTGAGGCCCTTAAACATTTAAGGAGAAAAAGTGGGTTTGCAGTGGTAATACCGAGTCCCATTATGGACAAGTTAAGTTTAAAATATCCTTGACATATTCAAGTAGAAATGTCAAACAGCAAGCTGAGTGCATGGATCAAGAGCTCGGGAGAACCATGGGTAAAGATTTTGGATTCGCTAGCACGTGAGTGAGCTGCGAAGCCCTGGCAGTAGATGACACACCTGAATAAAAGATGGTGGAATGACAGGAGAGGAGGGTCAAGAACAGGTTCCTATGGAACATCTATGGGTGAAGGAGGAGGCATGCTCTTGCTTTTCTCTAGGAAAAAAAAGATTTTAAAAGGTTTTAGGAAACAAGTAGCATGTGACCACAGTCTAACTTGTGATGATAAGATATAGAGTATGATATTATGTTTTGGGTTAGAGTGTCAGTCAATATCTAACGATAGTTTTAAAGCAATATTATTCCAACTCAAAAGAAAGTCTTGATCTTCCCTGGGTGTGAAGAGGACACAGGGCCTGACTATCTCACTAATGTTATTACAGTTTCTCTGCTTTTCCTTCCCTTCTTTGGTAATGCTTTATCCGGGACATGCTTCCCTGGTAACATGCCAGGCGAATGCAGCTTGAAGACAGCCCTCATTTTATTCTTAGATAATATTCTCACTCATATAATAGAAAAAGGAAGTTTTATGATAGGGGTAGTAGGAAAATAAAGTATCTGCTTTCTCTAGCCATGAGCTATAATTAGAAAGGCCAGAAATACCCTAAGTAGTAATCCAACACTCATTTCTCTCAAGAATCTTATAAAACCTAATTAAGGAATGCAAAGGACTTAATAAAAATTTTAAAATGTATCAGACAATGAAATAGATGCTCTTATTTTCCTCTCTGTTTCCAGTCTGTATCATATCCACTTACACATGCTGTCTCCTTATTCTAAGATATAAATCTGAGAATTAGGGCATATTAAATCTGAAAGGATCTCAAAGAGAGCCTCTAACCCAACCTCTGTCTCCACTGGCCCCTTGCCCATTTTATAGATGAGGAAAATGAGATACAGAAATGATAGCCCTTAGGGCTTACATTGGCATGCTGCTATATATTTAAATCATAATGTTTATATTCAAGGGAATATTAATTGATTACATTGGTTAAGATACTGAGCTCTTTGAACTGACTGTCTGGGTTTGAATTCAGTTCCACACAAGATTGGGGCAAATTATTTAGCCACTTAGGAATTTCTCAGCTCCTTAGTTTCTGCATCTATGAAATCATTTAATTATAATATGTATTCATGGGTATTGGTCAACAATTCTCCATAGGTTACTCATGGTTCTGCCTATCTTTTGAGTAGGGACAGACTACACTTGTTCTGAACTGGTTTTTCAAAGATGTTTGTACAGACAACAGGTTTGAAAGATAGAGATAGTGTCTACCTCCAGGAAAAAAAGGAGCAGGTTTGCTTACTGTCCAACAACAAAAAGATAATGTCTCCTTCTCTAGCAAAAGTGAGGTATGTTTACTTCCCATTATAAAAGAGTTGGATCCCCTAATCTCAGCATTCCTCTTCTGAGTCTATAGTATCACCTGGTTCTCAGAGAGCTAGTACAAACCCTGATACTCTGGCTGTAGTATTGATGCCAGTAACAAAGATCTTTGTCTCTGACCCAGGAGTCTTACGCCTTCTGCCAATGTCCCTGAAACTGTGGCAGGCTAATACACTAGCTTCCAAGTAGAGTAGAATCTCAGACCCTTCACAGTTCTTAACGACAGATTTCTGTAAGGACCAAGTAAAGCAAATAAACATAAAGAGCTTAGAAAAGTACCTGGCATGTAAAGACTAAAGACTGAAAATATTGGTTGTTAAGATTGTTTGACAATTATACTTGCCACATGTACATGATTTATTAGTGGCAAAACCAGGACTAGAATCTAGGTCTGTAAAAACTCAGTCTAATGATCTTTTTACATGCCCTTCCCACCCCAACATTATATTTTCTGTATACTTAACTTATAATTAATGTTGAAAATAATGTAATTTAAGAGGAAGAATTAAGAATCATATACCAACTTATTTGTTGAACATGTTAAAATTATTGAGAGACAGATGATAAAGTATTAAATTGTTATTTTAAGAAAAGAGTGGCCAAAACCATGGCAAGCTCTGATACATAGAAAAAAATTAATTTGCTCAGAAATACTTTATGAGCAAAATATTTAAATTTGAAAATTCCCCAGTGACAATCAATATTTTAGTATGACTAATTTTTTCCACCGAAATCCACTACTAATTTTTATTCAAGGCTCAAAGTAGGTTTCTAAAATGTGTATATCACAGATAGAATTTCTGAAAACAATAGCTCCCTAGTACTAATTGCTGAATTTTGAAATATTTCCCTAAGACATTTTCTACAAGTCATGGTTCAAGATTTGGTACCTGTATTATCACAGGAATAAAAACAAGTTACATTAATTAAATAATTGCTTTATGAACTATACTTAGTAGTTTGCATGTTTTCTTTCATTGTGTCTTCACAATAATCCTACAGGGTAGAAATTATTGGTAACTTTGTTTACTGAGAAGAAAACAGTGCATAGAGAAATTAAGTAGGTTACCTACATTACGCAGCTAGTAAGATCTAACAGACTAAAGTCTGAATACTAGTGACCCTTCTCCATTAAATCCTAGTTATGCTGTCATAAATCTTTGGTTGGATTTACTAAACCAATGAATACAGTGAGATGAAATGCTAAAATTAAGACACTAAACTTTTCACCAAACAATAAAACAATTCAATAGTAATTATCATACACTAATAATTGCATATCACAAATCAGCCCTACCCCTTCGATAAGCTACTCATGGACAACCTGGTTCTAACTGTTTGCTCTTAGATAGAATGTGCAATTTTTGAAAAAATATTAATATAGTTATCTAATTTAATCTGAAAAGAAATACAATTTTATAAATCAATCAATTTTCATCCAGAGACCCTTGAAGATAATACTTTTGTTGTAAATAGAAATATTACATGAAGATAATTGTCACAGATTTCTTTGTTTCCCTCAGTCTAACTCTCCCTGCTTCACTGCTCACACACTTGAACATCATGTTTTCAATTGTGAGAAGATTAAGATCAATGTGTCATGTGACTAATGTTTAAATTATATTGTTTCTAGAAAACTCAGAGTTTGCTCCAGCATTGTCAACTCATTTTTAGTTACTCCTCTTTCTGATTTGTTTAGTTCATTAGCTCTTTAAAAATGCTGGTGTTTTTTTTTTCCCTATGTGCCTTTTATCCTATTTCCAGAGCTCTGTTTCCTATCTTTACATCTGTCAAACATAGTCACTCCATTAAAAAACAAAACAAAACAGCATTTCACCTGTTCTTTTTCTTTCCTACAGTGCACTTTATACTTTTGAAAATCAGCATGGCCTTTTTTATTCTTGATCAACACTTGCTATAACAGCTTCCCTGATGCAAAAAGAAGTAACTGAAACAGGCGACATGCTGAATGATCAGGATGTGGGGACTAAACCTAGACTGAGGCCCAGCTGGAGTGCTTGGCCACCTACTTTATGTAATTTTAGGTAATTTTTATGTAATTTCTGGGTTTTCAAAAACCCACACATTTCCAGATCTTGTGAACACTGATTTACCGTGACTCTGGTTCATCTCAGTTTCGAGAGGCAGGGCCTAGTCATAAGTTCACTGCTGGTGAAACACCGCAATCATGGAAGATTACTGCTAGAAAAACTCCTTATCAACTTGGCCTATGGGGACAGGATATTTCACTATGTAGCAAGAAAACAGCAGTAAGGAAAGAACACATCAGGGGTGAGATCTCTATAGTAGTAGAATACAGGAAAGCATCAGGCTAAAGAAGTCTAGAGTTCTGCAGGGTATAGGAACTTGGAAGGTGTTAGTCCATCAATGGGTCAAGCACCGAGAGGATGATAAGAAAAATAAGGTGTAGACTCTGCCCTTAAAGCACTTCCCATCTAGATGGGGAGATTAAGCCCATACTGCCTAGGTGGAGCACTGTGTATAATTACCATATGATGTTATAAAGACAAAGCTGTTACGAGTTCAAAGAAACACACTAAAGATTTCAAGATTACTAACAGCATTCTCTAGAGATAACAGTGAAAAATTAAAAAGGAGGAGGAGAGTTAAGAGTTAGGAGAGTGGTTAGGGAAGAAAATAGCAATGTATCAGCAGCGGACTCCATTGATAGAAGGGTTGCATGGAAGCAGTTCCCAAAAAAATTAGGCAAAAAAATTTTTTTTCAGCACAATGTGGTTTTGAGCTGGGGACATCTTAGAAGGGAGGTCTGGATTCCATGTGTGGCCATCACTTACACAAATATCTGTAATTCAATTTCTATATTTGTAAAAAGAAATTAAATGTAATTTGCTTGTTTCCCTCCTAGTTTATACTGTGTTTGGCTCCATCGGGTTATAGCAGGTATTATCTAAATGTAAATTGGCAATTACAAAACAGTCACAGGGATATGCAATACAGAATAGGGAATGCAGTCCACAATTTTGTAATAACTGTGTATGGTGCCAGGTGGATAATAGACTTATTGGGGGTATCACTATGTAAATTATACAAATGTCTAAGAACTAGGCTGTACACCTGAAACTAATATAATATTAAATGTCGACTGTAATTGAAAATAAATAAAATAATAGAAAAAATAATGAAAGCATATATTAAGTGCCAATTTTGGCATGGCATTGAGGACTGAATTAATAGAACCCCATAAACCCTGTTCTTGCCTGGGAGATCCTTATAATGATAGTATAGTATGGTGACCAACGAAGCATTGCTAATGGGAATAGCATCAGCCCACTCTTTGTAAGAAAACTGGGAAGGCCTGTGCTGAAACACCTGTGTTTTCAGTGACTTTTTCGTTGTTCCTCATCTTTTTCTTCTCGAAATTCTTATTTCTTCTCAAACTCCTTGGGGGCACCTTGGCAAACAGTTTAACAAGCTATAACTAAGAGTGGTAAAAGAGTGGCATTTAGGGACATGGGAAATCTTGTTTGGGTTTTTTTGAATCCTGAAGAATATTGCTCTAAGGAGTAAAGGCCAACTCTGTTATTGGAAACCTTGCACAGATAACTACATTTATGTTACCATAGGACCAGAGTTTTCAAAGTGAAATAACTGAATTAGTTAGAAGGGATGAGGGGATTCAGAGAGTTTTAATTCATTCCCAAAGAGTCTTCTTTCTCAGGGAAGTCATTGCCAACATTGTCATGTAGAGGAATTTACTGTTTTTTAATTAAAAAAAAAAATAGTCTCAAACTATGGAGTGAAAATTACAAGAACCAGAGACTGTTCCTCTCATGTTTGACTTCTTATTTTGCTGTTTAATGTAGAATTTTGGCTAACCTCTGGATTCAGTGCAATGAAGAATCATCTGGTGTAGTGAAATCTACAGCAAGAACAGACCTGACTTGGAAATTACTTGCGGGCTTATAGGGAGTCATCCACAATTTTAACTTTGGAGATTTAATGAGGCATTATGTTACTGCTTGTTGTGGGTGCTATCTGGATATTATTTGTGAAAACTGATGTTAAATAAGAATTTCTTTAATATGAAAACTTTGGTATTAAAATAATTAACTGGGAATTGAAATTTTATTAAAACAAATGCCTTTTATCAGTTCTTACTTTGAATGTGTGTATCTGTTTAATGCTTACTTGAGAATTTAGGATCTTGTTCACTATTGTTCTTTAGCATACTTTGAAGGCAATGTTCTATGAATACATGAAAGGTATTAACATAGCTAATACCTTGGCTGTTTTGTGAATACTTATGCATGAAGAGGCAAGCTTGTTTGAAATTTATTTTTACCTTTTTATTTTCTTAGAGATTTCTTAATCTTTTAAAAAATACTTTATTTATTTTTATTTTAGAGAGGGGAAGGGAGGAAGAAAGAGAGGGAGAGAAACATTGATGTGCGAGGGAGACATTGATCAGTTGCTTCTAACATGCCCATGACCAGGATCTGCCATGCAACCTAGGCATGTGCCCTGACCTGGAACTGAACCAGCAACATTTTGCTTTGCAGGACAGTGCCCAACCCACTGAGCCACACTGGTCAGGGCTAAATAGAGATCAGAGAAACATATCGAGGGAGAAGGATATCCGAATGAAGTGTGGGAAGAGATACAGTAGACATTTTCTTTAGACATTGAAGAGATGATGTGGTAGACCTTTCCTGAAACATGGTTACAGCTTGGATGTTATTGTTTTTGGTTGATGAAATGGCTGCCCTTCACAGTCAAAAGTGAGCAGAGGATGTGAAAAGTCAATAAAGTCTGAAAGAGCAGCTTGTACTATAGCATTTAAGATTCTTCTTCTGACAGTACCAACTTCCTCCTCAACTACCCCCTCTGCCCATTTTCTAAATGCTTATAGTTAGTGTGATGAAGCATCAGGAGGAGGGAATAAGGGAGAGTCTGAGCATGGAAAAGATGAGATCTGTAATGTCACAGGGCTCAGAGTTGGAAGCAAAAGTGTACTTTGCCAGTTAACTACTTAAGAAAAGTCGTGTACTTTGTGGGATAAATAAATAAATATATATATACATATATATAAATATATATATATGTGAAAAGTAGAACTGAAATCTAGGGATTTGGATCCAAATTGTACACACCATTGGCTTCCCCAAGATCAGCTCTGTGCTTCCAAGCTCATGGCCAGGAAGAGGGTGCTGAGAACGTAGTTATTCGTCACTCACCTTGGGGCAGCAGGAGCCTGAGGGGATGAAGCAGTGACTGTCCCCTGACACTGTGTATCCCTAAGCTCTTTGTGCACTTTGATTTTTCAGTTCCATGGTAGGGTGGAGGGACCATTTCTGTGGTGAGGTTAGCTGTTCTAAGATAGCTAGGAATTGCTAATTATTGCTATAAACTGTCATTAAACCCTAAAAAGAATTCCTTTGCTCAGAACTTTTGGAAAACTGGAGAGTCTAATGTCAGTTTCATAACTAATTGGATATGTGAAATATTGGATAACAACCCATGTGTGTCTCAATTGCTTCTCTTAATCAATAAATCTCTACTGATGTCCTGCTTTTAAAATGAAATAAAACTGAAGGGTCTTTTGATAGAGGATTGGATAAAAAGTGCATATATACTATGGAATACTTACTCAGCCATAAGAAAAGATGAAATACTGCCATTTGCAACAACATGGGTGGACTTTGAGAATATTATCCTGAGTGAAATATATCAGTCAAAAAAAGCTAAGAAGATGATCTGACTGTGGGTGGTGGGCACACAATGCAATATACAGATCATGTATCATAGAAATGTACACTTGAAACCTATATGGTCTTATTAATCAATGTCACCCCGTAAATTTAATTTAAAAAAAGATTAAATGAGACCAAATATATACAACACTTTGAGAGGAATAAGAAACAAGATGTGTACCTGAGCTTCACAATTTATGTTATGCTTAGCATGGAAAGAGCCTCGGCCAATGTACCTATATATAAATTCTGAAGCATATCCCATTTAGGAAGTAAATCCTAAGGCTTGGTGCCTGTGTTTATTTGTGGGAGGTACAGGGAAAAGAGAAAGAGTACAGGAAATGGGAAAGGGACCAAGTAAAGTAAAACAACAGTGAAGAAGACCAAAGGTTCTTCGTATGTGAGTTTCTTAAACATTATGTCAGATTATACTCTGGTTTTCTACATTAAAATGGATCTTTAAAGGGAATGCTCTTCCTTATGACATAGCTATTTATGTCAATGTCTCTTTTTCCTTATTTACTTATGAACTCCTTGATGATGGAAACTACATCTCATATTTTCTACCTTAATAAGATACAGCATAGAACTTTGCATGTAGATAGTCAAAAAACATCTGGTGAGTGAATGCTGTCTGTTGATTTTCCAGCTGTTACATGGAGATGAATTTCTTTTCACATGTTATCAACGGTAGTAGTTAATAAAAGAGACTAGGTAGGTCATTTAGAGTTGCATGGCTTCATTTCCAAAGAAGTACTTTGAAAGACAAAAAATGTTAATAAGTGCCTAAAAGTTCATCATTTATATCTGACCACCAAGGAAGTTTCTGAGAATTAAAAAAAATATTCACAAGTGTATGTTTCTCAACAATGGGGCCTAGGTTTCATCAACTGCAGGGCATACAATGCCAATTTTTAAAAATGCTTTTGAAAGACAGCCTGTTATATAATTATAGTTGTAAAATTTTATCTCCTAGTTCAAAGAGAACTGTTGAAAGAAAAGCAGGTGCCTTATTTATCTAGAATGTCAGTGTATTATTTTTATGGGATGCTTTTGAGAAACACTAATTTGTGAAAGAAAAGCATCCCAGAAGGCAAATTTGACCATGTGATTTCTGAGTGTTCTGAGGATCATGATTAATTGAAAGATAATGAAAGGCTAAATACTGCTTTGTTAAACTTCTTCATAGAGCCAGTGAAGTGATTCAATTAAATTTTCAAAATCTGAAAGAAGGAAATACACTATGCTTTAGAAAGAAAAACACAGGCTGGTTGAGAAATCATGAAATGCTGATGGGTACCCCATCAGCATTCTAGTATGATTTTAACTGGTTCCAGACTGTCAGAATAAGCAACGAAAAACCTTCCCACAGTGAAAAACACATACTTGTATGTGGCATTCCAGTTTTGAGACAGACTTAAACATCATGTTCATTTAGTATTGCCTGAAAAGTGATGCCAATGAAAAGCTGCCATTTGGCCCTTTCAGAGAAATCAGAGCTTCATATTGTCTCATTGTGATTCATTTTTGGTAGGCTTAGAAACTAAATCAATTTATTGGCAAACCTTAAGAAATGGTATCTGCCACTTATACCACGGAGGAGTTCCAAGCACAAAAATACTGCTGCAGTTAAAACCAAGGAAAAACAGTGAACTTCAAAAGCTGGATTCTGTTAAACTACCAGGATAATTTATTTTTAAGGGCTTTCGATGGGGAGAGAGTATTTTGGACTTTTCTCTTGTTATTATTGTCCCTCGCTTCTCACCCCATGGATATCACTTAAAAAATGTAGCACTTTTTTTGGAGACATTTAACTTTGGGCAGAAGTCGAAGTTGAATTCTCTTATGTGGACCAAGACAGCAGTAGGGAGAAAGTTAGTAGTAGTAAAAGTAGGTAGGAACAAGTTGGAAGGAACCACCTTGAATACGAGAAATAGCTCTGGGTTTAGGACTTGCTAAAGCCATGGAACTATTTCCAATGGCAGAAGGTGAGGAGGTCCATAGGCAGCCACTGGGCAGGTGGCAGCACTGCGGTAAGAAGGCAGGGAGTGTCTGA
>PVJD01011432.1:0-46389 GCA_004026545.1 Mormoops blainvillei
ATTTCATCTTGCGTTTCCCCGGAGAGGAGTAAACCCAGCGCATGGACACCTGGCCTGCGGCAGCTGCAGGGGTGAACGTTCAGGTGAGTCTGTGGCGGTGGCCATGCTGCTGTCGCTGGACTCTTTGGCTGAGCCTGGCAGACTGTGTGCTTCCTGGAGTGGCAGTTGAGTACAAAGTCAGGGCAAGTCCAGTTTCCACCAAAGCAAAGGGGTTTGGGTTTAGGTAGGCAGCAAGCCACTCACAGAGTGGGAAAAAACATGGTGCGTAGGCAACGTAGTTTCTGCTGCTTTTCAATTAAATGACATTTTAGCTACTTTGTAGCTCCAAGTCCTTAATCAAGGCGTACAGTCCATGGATGGACCAGTGACAGCAAACATAAAGACACCCCAGAGCCCCCTTCCTAGGTGGTGTAAGATGCGTGGATTTCAGAGACGGAAACCTGAAGACGCTCGCACCCAGAAGTTTGTGAGATGTAAATATCCGTGGAGTTGGACCTCTTTAAACCCAGGAGGGTGGCCCTCTAGTGGCAGCCAAGGGTGCTCACACTATGGTGCAGAGAGTGGCTGCCCTCCCAGAGCCAGGAAGCACTGTCTCCAATCGTGTGTTTCTCCCACGGGGGCGGGATGGGGGGCACTTAGGGCCCAGGAGCCAGGACAGGATAGGAGCTTGGGGGACCAGCAGCCTCAGCAGGACAGCCGGACAGAGACCAGGCCAGGAAGGAGGAGGGCTGTGGGGACGCTGCCTCTGGGTGGGAGCTGCCGCTTTATCTACCTCGGGCTCTTGGGGGCCTTCTCCCATCTGTTTGAAGAGAATTAAAATGCGACTACTACTGTCCTGCTTGGGGACACCTGGCAGATGGGAAGGAGGGAGCACCTGGGTCCCCAGGGGAGCTGGGCAGCTTGGAGAGTAGAGGGGAGGGACAGCAGAGGCAGAGAGCCAGGGAGCATCGGGCCCACTGGCCATGCTCAAGCCCCGGTGTAGACCGGACACGGCAGTTGGAGCCCCATTAGGTTCTTCTTTCCCACCAAACGATAATACCCCGGAAGATGGGCGCGTGAGCTCTGCACCGCACTGTGTCCCCGGCAGAGATGCAGCCCATCGCAGTCCCCATAGGTGTTTGTTAGGTATTTGTTGAGTGACTCGTTCCAGACCCTGGTTTTTCTCCTGTGAACTGCCTGAGGGCCGGGCACGTGAGGGCCCCCAGGGCACAAACACTGCATTCTAGAATCCCTGCTGCGCACCGGGATGGAGGGGCGAGGGAAGGGGTGGGGCTGGCGTGGCGCCCGGAGGCTCTCTGCTCCAGCGGCCGCGGCCAGGGCGGGCCCTCCAGCCAGCGCGGACTGCGAGCGTGCGGGGCAACGGCAGCTAAGAATGCCTGCCTCCGGGCGCCTCTGAGGTCAGGCCTTGTCTCCCGGAGCAAGGCCATCCCTGAAATTCGCGTCAGTCTCCCGCTTGAGATGACAGAGCCACCATTCCTGGTGGTGACTCACATTAACCAGTGCCTTCCCCTCAGCCCTTGGGGACCCAGGTCCCCAGTCTCTCTTGCCAGAACACCAGGTGGGAGCCCAGAAGGGATCCAATTGGCAGCTTTTCTGTCTGCGACATTGTCTCATAGAACAGGGAGGTATGTACACAGACTCGTCTCTCAGGTCTGCTGGTTTAAAACCATTAGAATGGCTTCAGACAGGGACCCAGCCAACCGGAGCAGTGCCCCCCCCAGCATGCCCTTCCGCCTCGCACCCCTACCCTCAACACCCCAGCCCCGCCCCAGCAGCCCCTCCGCAGGCCTGTCGCCATCACGCCAAGCCATAGGCGCACCCGCTGACAGTGCAGGTCGGCCGGCCCCAGACCTGGGTCTACACTTCAGCTGGTTTTTGTTTCTTTTTTTAAAGATTTTATGTATTTTTAGAGAGAGGAGAAAGAATGGAGAAAGAAAGGGAGAGAAACATCACTGTCTGGTCCTCTCTCAAGAGCCCCCCACTGGGGACCTGGCCCACAACCCAGGCCTGTGCCCTCGCTGGGAATCCAACCAGTGACCCTTTGGTTCGCAGGTTGGCGCTCAGTCCACGGAGCCACACCAGCCGGGGCTCAGCTGGTTTTATTAACACTATTTTTTCTTAATTACATGCCCATGACTTTTTTTTAAATGATTGAAGTTTGTACCTCTTGACCACCTTCAGCCACTCCCACCCCCCTGCCGCCCGCCCCTGCTGGCCTGGTCTCTGCAAGTTGTAAGAGCCTTGAGGCTCCACGCGTGTGAGGCCACGTGGTAATTCTCAGTTTGGCGTTTCATTGGGCATCACGTCAAGGTCCCCATCGACAGCCACCCTAAACTCTGAAGTTTGGATGATATAAATCTTACATACTGATCAGAGTGATAAAAAAAGCGAGGTATATCTGAAAATCAAGATATACTTTAATATATTTTTATTTACTTTACAATTTAACTTAATCTAGAATACTTGTCATACAAACTTAGTTTTTAAAATAGTCACTTGCTATTTTACATAAAAAAACATTCAAAACAAAACTCTTCACTTGGGGGACTTCCGATTGGCACCCCGTGCACTGCGGGGGCGGTGAGGACAGAAACTGCGGGCACAGTGACCGCCGGTGAGCACGAACGCACCCCGATTCCACAGCCCACCCCCCCACCCCTCGCCAAGCACAGCAATTTTACTTGGGTGTTTCCGATACAGTTTCTCCAAAACTCATTTCTAAGGGCTGAAAACCACCTCAGGGTGGACTGTCCTCATAACAGAGAGTGACATGCAAAGGCTCTCCCTGCACTCAGAACTTGAGAAGCGGTGAGTCCACGTTTTCCTTGTTGGCCTCGGGACTCAGCTGGATCAGAGGGGAACACAGGTCTATCAGCTGCAGGAGAGAAGTGGCGGGAGTGAGCCGAGTGCCCTCGTCCCGCTGCCCCCTTCGCCCCTGACCACCAGAGATGGGGCCGCCGCCAGCCATCTGTACTGTGGCTCGGGGTGCACTGACATCTCGAGGGCCCCCTAAGGAGTCCACAGAGAGTGCCACCCACTGAAGTGCTCTGGGTCCCTCATACAGCTACGCTCCCTCACCACACACGAGGCACCAGGGACCCTCGGGTAGCAACGTGATCCCTGGCCTCGGAGAGCTCCCAGGTCCCTGGGGTTCCGCAGAGAGACTGGAACCTGCGCTCTCGCCACCAAAAATGAGGTGTGCCCGGAGACACGTGGCCCTCAGAAGCCTCAAAGGCCGCGGGTCAACTGTGAAGTCCGGGAGTCAAGGAACAAACCCAGAACCAAGACCGCCCGATGCTGGAGCCCCACAGCCCTCCAGCAGCGCCTCACCTGTCCCACGTCGTGGGGCGGCTTGGCTGCAGCGTTTCTGTCCATGTCTGGAGTGTTGACCAGCAGGTCGATCAGAGGTCGGCCTGCAGACCCTGAAGGCGCGCCTGCTCCCGGGGGGCTGCAGAGGTCAATGAGGGGGGCGTCGACGAGCAGGGAGCTCCCAGCGGCGGGGGCGATGCACAGCTGACCCAGCGGGATGTCCACCAGCAGAGCCTAGACAGGGACACAAGGGTCAAAGGCGAGTCCCACAGCTTTCTGTCCATCGTCTTGGGAAACGCAGGCCTTGCTACATCCCGGGTGCAGGCACCTTGGAAAGCCAAGGAGGGACGGGCCGCCCCCAACCCCGTGCACCCACCCGCTGCCGAGGCCAGCACGGGAGCGCCCACTGACCCGCCATGGCCGCCTGTCTCCCGTCCTTTGAACCCTGGCCCCCTTGGGTCACAGGGGCGGAGGTGTGGCTTTTTCTCCTGCAGAGGCGACTCTATCAGCCGCATGCTGAGCTACCACTCGGCTTCCAACCCGACGACACAAGGAAAGGTGTCTGTTTCCTTTACCTCCGCCAGGGACGTCTCTCCAGGGGGCTGTGCCTCGTCCACTGCTTGCGCTGTAGCGATGCTTGTAGGACAGGGGAGATCGCTCTTCTCTGGGGAGAAGCTGAGTGCCTGCGGCAGAGCCGCCAGCGGAGAAACACTCCCATCAGACGACTCGTCTGAGCACCTGCTCACCAGGGCAGTCCTGGGGGGGAGGGAGGAAAAGCACGTGAGGACATCTCCAGGGAGGCCTGTGTGCTCGGCCGCGGGCTGGTCTTGGAGAAGGGCCCACAGTGGAGAGCACCGTGGCTCCAGCTCCGGCGCCGTCAGGAGGACCGAACGGTTTCTGAGGTCCAGCGGGCTCTGAAATTCTGCCCGCCTGCTCTCAACACGTGCCCCTCATCCCCTTTTGCTTAGGTTATGAAACAGGAGGAAAGGAGCGAGGCCGCCCTCGGAGTTGGCTTCAGTCCCCATCCCCGTCCTGCCACCCCGCAGCTTCTCCCGTCTCCCTGTCCCCGGCCATGCCCACCCTCGGGCGCCGAGAGCCCGCGGGCAGCCCACCTGCCACTCACTGCCTTGGGGGGCTGGCCTGGCAGGTGGGTCCCCTGGTTACATACGCCACATCGGGGCCTCCCCGTGCCGCCCCCTTCCTGGGCCGCCGGCCCTTTGTTGACTGTTGCCCACCAGTGCGCACTGGCAGCCCGGCCGCCCGCCCCGCTGGTCCCAGGCCCAGGATGCCGCCCGCGCCCAGCGGCCTCAGGCCCTGCCGCCTCGAAGCTGAGCTGCGTGACTAAGCCAAGGAGAGCAGCCGTTTCTATTTTCTTTTTAATGTTTTAAAGGCTTTATAGCAACCTGAAAAAAAGAATGTTTTCTCTCGTACATTTCAAAACAATATACTTTAAGCAGATCGTTGTGGCTGTTCGCAGACCGGGTCTTGCCGGCGTGCGAGGCAGCCCCGTCTGACTTCCCGTCTGCCCCCCGCCCCACACGCGTGCCGGCGCCTCCCTTCCGTCTTTGCCGTCCTCAGGACGACGCAGGTGCACGCGTGCAGAAACGAACGTGAGATGCGCTGCGCCTACTGCGGTGGCCGTGCACCTCTCCACACACAGGCCTGTCTTCTCAGCCAGCGTTTTTATGGAAATAGCCCCACGTTCCACACCCTCTTCCGCATCCCTCCCCTCCCACGGGCTCCTAGGGAAGCACCCCGCAGTGAGTAGGTGCGGTGCTCGCTCGGGCCTTTCCTGATGGCTGAGGGTGGCTGATTTCCAGTCTCTGCCCTGGAGCCCTCGGCGGGCGCGGAGTCTCTGTCTGGACTGCGGTATCATACCTGGGGCAGGATCGCTGGGGCAGAGGTGTGGGCAACTGGATTTTAATAGCTGCTGATAAAAGGCTTTCTGAACACAGCAGTGCAGCCTGGCTCCGCCTAGCAGGGCTCCCAAACTCACCCCCCACACGCCCCTGCGACCACAAAGACCCGTGTCCTAGCCTCCACGGCGAGGCTCCCCTGGCGGGAGTGGGCCAGGTCCTGACCAGCACCCGCGCACAGACAGCAGCCTCTCCAGCACAGTGGCCGCTGGAGGCTGTACGAGTTGCAGGATAATGGGCCATGGCCTCTCTCACCTCGCTGCAGACCTTCTCCCGGGCTCAGAAGGAAGTCGCCGAGCAGACCCACACAGGGCCGAAGCCAGAGTCCCAGGCAGGGCTCGGGGAGTCAGCGCTGGGAGGCCCGAGAGCCGCCGGCTGGCAGGTGTGGGCAGGGCGGTGGTGCGCTTCGCATTCACGGGGGTCCCGGAGACCGGGCCTGAGGCACCCCGGGCAAGAGTGCCATGGACAGCCCTGGAAAGACAATGTCAGAGTTCTGCACATGGATGGCCTTGAACACACCCACTGTTCGGCCAGTGTGCAAGTGCAGCCGAAGGCCCT
Source organism: Mormoops blainvillei (assembly GCA_004026545.1). Classification (NCBI taxonomy): domain Eukaryota; kingdom Metazoa; phylum Chordata; class Mammalia; order Chiroptera; family Mormoopidae; genus Mormoops; species Mormoops blainvillei. The sequence goes on from PVJD01011432.1 coordinate 5,784, forward strand.
ACGGCTTCCACAGAAAGACTGCAGCCGGCAGAGGCCGTGTGGGCTGCTCCCCTGCCCCGGTGTCTTGGCCTCTGTCCTTGCCGGGTCCCCTCAGTGTGACCGCCCTTTATAGGCACTACCAGGAGAACATACTTCACAGGAGGTTTGGGAGAGACCTACGTCGCCTGGGCTGGCAAAGTCCTTCCCAAAAGGACACCCTGGCCCATGGCGGGGTCCAGCCGGGCACAGGTGCTGGTGTCACTGCCCATTTGCTCGCTCCCAAGCTTAAGGCCACAGGAGCCGACTGTGAACCAGCACCTGCCTGCCATGCAGCTCCCCTCCCAGCCCTGGTGGCGCCCGTGGCTTAGCGGCCGGACCTGCCTCCCGCCGCTGGGGAAGGAGCGAGGTGGAGTCAGTCGATTATTGTTTTTGAATAAAGCAAGTCCCGGACACCGTGCCCCGCGGGGAGGTCTGGGGACGCTGCAGCTACGGCGGGGGCCGGCGCAGCCCCAGCTCAGCAAGCGCGGCGGGAGGACGGTTAAGGGGAGGGGCTGCCATCTGTCTGAGAGACTCCTGCCCAGCCAGGGCGTCACAGGAGTGGGCGCACCTCTCACACGGGGTCTGCTGTGCTGAGCTGGGTGCCGCCCGGCCTGGCGGGGCAGGACACAGGGTCGGCCACACTGGACAGCTCACACCAGCTCGCATGAGGACGTGGAGAGGCCAGGGCGCACACGGAGTCTGAGTAACTGCGCTGACCCACGGTCTCCGCCAGTGCCGTAAATCAGAGTCACCTCTGGGTCCCTCAGAGGCTGGGCGGCACCAGAGCAACCGCTCAGCGTCTCAGGGGCCGGATGGGCACGCGCACGGCTCCGAGGGTGGCTTCCCTGGGCGCCTGACCAACAGCCACCCCAGATTCGGGCTGGGGGTTGGCATCCGCACTGCAGGGGGCATGTCTGTGGCTACGTGAACAGCAGTGGCTGTAAAAGTGGCACTGAGAGACTGGTGCAAACGCCAGACACACGTGGCCGGGCTGTGGGGTCACTGTAAGAAGTTAGCAGGCGCATTCATTTGTTTTTACAGTCAGGTAACTCATTACCTCCCTGCTGACGCGCAGGACTGCGGTCTCTGTGCCCGAGGGAACCTGGGCGTCGCGCTGTCTGGGGTTTCACCTGAGGCGAGAGAGGAAGCATGCAGTTAGTCCGACAGGGATCAAGTCCGTCCCTCACCTGGGGCTCCTCATTGTCACCACTGTCCCCGGGTGCAGCGAAGGGGCACGGAAAGGGGGGACACATCGGGCAGGGCTCTGAGGTGCACCTGCTGGGGCAGGAGAGGAGGAACCCTCGCCACGCCCCGGCCTCAGCCTGCCTGTAGGCAGGGAGCAGGACTTGCAGGATGACGAAGACGGGGCTCCCCGGGCGCAGCCCAGACTCCTGAACTCACTAGACGCTCGCTCATGAGGCACCAACGCCCTCGCTTCCCCGAACCGGGACGCCCCGCAGTCACCGTAAGGCGCCCCTTACTGTCACACTGCTGCCATGGAGCCTTGTGGTTGACAAGTGTTTCTGCAGGAGGGGCTCATCTGACCCCACGGTGATGAGAACGAGCGGGGGCTGAGCGGGACCCCAGGCTACATTCCACGAATCAGCCCCCGAACAGTATTGGCCCCCCCGGAGCCAATTCACAAACTCACCCTGGGGCCCCCAAGGCCACGAGGCCAGTCCCCCTTGCTACCTCTTGGGAGCCAGGGGTGAGCAGACTACTCCCAGAGCCCCCAGCCCAAGGGGCCGGGGGGCCGGAGCTGAGAGCCCTCTGGGGCAGGCGCACCTGCCCCACCCCCCGCCCTGCCCCACGCGTCCACACCCTCTCAAAGCGGAATCTTCCCCAGAGAGCTGCCCAGTGCTTACCTCCACTTCCCATCTCCCTTCCCAAAACCTGACCTGCCAGAGGGGTTCCAGAGACAAACCGAAACCACAGGCCCCACCACCCCCACCTCCAACACTTTTCCTTCGTTTACCTCCCTGTTTCTAAATTACGCGTACTGCCATTTCTTCGCGCTTCAAACACCCGAAAGTCTCCGTGAGAACCGGCTACCCCACAGGCCCAGCAGCCGACCTCGGGCTCGCCCAGCCCCCAGCGCTGGCCCTGCCTGGAGGGTCGCTCAGCTGAGCCCTACAGCCCCACCACGGGGCCTCGTGCTGGTCCCAGAGCACGTCAAGCACGCGTCCCACTGTGCAGGACGTGGGAGCTGTGTTCTCACAGCTCAGAGCTCAGCTCGATGTCGCCTCCTGTGAGGAGCCTTCACCGACAATCTAAGGGAAGGACCGTTCGGTCCGCGTTCTTGCCCCACACACAGCAGGCACGGTGATGCCACTCTTTCACACCCGCCTCGTCACACCCATGGCCTGAAAGCACGCTCATTTCGCACCTTCCGCTGCTGAAACATAAACCCCACGAGAGCAGGTTCTGTCTCATCATCGCGTCCCTGCACCTAGAAGAGGGCCCAGTGCCTGGCCCCACTCGGCGGTAGGGCTGGTCCTTGTGTGGCGGTCAGGGCCACTGAGCTTGCCAGCAAGGCCGACAACTTCCAGACGGTCGAGGCGCCTGGAAAGCATCCATTTGAGAGGAGGCAGCACCCTCCTCCCTGTCGTCGCCCCGGGACGGCACCTGTCACACACACTCACCGGGTGCCCGGGGGCAGTTGCACGTGCCTCGGCGGAGACACGGAGCCGCGAGGGTGGCCGCGGCCCAGGCTGGGACACACTCGAGCTGGGCAGCAGACGGGAGACCCTGGGGCACATAGCACATTCAGCAGAGGCCTGGAAAGGCCACCTGTCAGCCACAGAGCTGACGTGTCCCAAGAGTGGAGGTGACGTGAGGCCTGCACATCGGAGCTCAAAAAAGAGTCTCAAAAGGCTCAAGTCAACTTGAAATATAACCGCCTGCAAAACTCAGCTCCTTAAAGACAGCAAAATCCAGACACTCAAAAACGTAAACTTTGTAACGTCTAGCAGACAGTAAGAAATGACTACACACGTGAAGAAGTAGGAAAATGTGACCATAACCAGGAAGAAATTAATCAATAAGAACAGACCCCAAAATGACAGGGAAAATGGGGTTAGAAGGAACAGGCTTTAAAACAACCCCTATAAACACGTTCAAGCATTTAAAGGAAACATACAGAGCAGGGGGACAAAACGGGGACACCGTCGCAGAGACGAGGGGCTAACGGGAGGGCGTGGCGGCAGCTCCGACGCCCTGCGGAGGAGGCGGCGTGGGGCCCTGAAGGGGTGACAGCACGGGCAGCAGAGGCCGGAGGGGAGAGAGCCGACCTCAGTGACCCACACCAAGTGGCCAGCCACACATGCGCGTAGGGTGGCAGGGAACGCATGGACGCAGGAAAACATTTGAAGACGTAACGGCCACTTTGCCAGATCTGATTAAATATATCAACACGCAGATCAAAGAAGCTCAAGAACCCCGAGCGCGGCACCCAAGGAAAGCGCGCCAAAATCCGCAGTCACCCAAGTGCTGAGCGAGACACGTGGGAGTGGCGAGGGCCACGCTGCCCGGGGGCGGGGTAAGACGAGGAACCCCGCACCTCTCCTCCAGAACAAGCCAGAGACAGGGTGCCCTAAGGAAAGGGGTGCCAAGGAGCCATCGTCACCAAAACAAACTGTTTTCACTTTAAATATAATTTGTTCACTGTTTTAAATACACAGCACAATTTTTCTCTTACTTACCAGCAGGAAACTTGGGAATTTTAAACTGACTCGCAGGGGTAGGCATGACCTTTGTCTTGCAATGCAGGAGGGAATCTCGCCTGGAGGCCCCCAATGCATCCAGCTGAGAGGACCGGGAGGAGGACCGGGATGAGGACAGGGACAAACGGGACTGAGAGTTCAGCCTTGGGCCTCCCGGTTCTGGCGTCTGGGGCTGGGTGAGAGCCGACGTAGTGGCTGCCGCGGCCGCAGGGCCTGCCTGCAGGGACGGCCAGGCCACGGTGGCTCCCGCTGGGCCTGGCTGGCTGGGGTTCGCGGGAGGCCGGGGACTGTCTGCAGAGATACTTGGACGTGCGCTTGACTTGGCTAGAAGAGGAGACACACAAAACCTGGTCATCACTTAAGCTCTCGTGATCTTTACCGTCTTAAGTTATCTAACAAAGACACGTGAGACACGCTATCTCTAGCGTGTCTCCTTCCCAGTGCTTCCCAGTGCGGAGCATCACTGCTATCCTGGGGCTTTCCATACGAGGAAAACACACGACACATGAACAACTGCGTGTCCCTCAGGCAACATCCTCAACCACAGGACGAGCCAGGCTGCCTGCGGCAGAGCCGAGGGGGCTCCACGGGCCTGTTGCAGACATGGCCGCCGAGGCAGGAGTGCGCAGAGCCTCACGCTCTCCGTCTGCCCACTGGCCCTGTCGACAGCGGGCGCTGGCCCGCCGGGCGGAGGGGAGCGGACAGAGCGGCTCCTGGGAGCTGCTGCCCGGCACTCCACGGCAGACAGCCCCGCCGCCCAGAGCCCCGCCGCCCAGACCAGGAGCTGGGCTGAAACGTCTGACCCCGGTCCCCGCCTTGCTCCCCTCGGGGCGCCTGAAAGAGCAACCGCTTTGACCCGAGCCTGCAAAAGCCAGCGAGCTCCAGCCCAAACTCCACCGGAGCAACAGGTGCTTCCCGCCCGCCCTGCTCTCGGCCTTCTGCTCGCGGGTGGCCTGGGACAGACGGCTGCCCCCGCATTTCTGGGACCTGTAAGCAATAAATCTGGTGACTTGACTTCCTGTGTGTGTGTGTTGTGAAACTGTGCCTTCAATCAAAATACCGTTTTTTCACCTGGAGGACGGGGGAGCCCCTGCCGATGCCATGTGGGCGGCTCATGCCCCTTCATCCAGCGGATTATGACCTGCATATCCCTAGTTTAAGGCCCCAGCTGCCAGCTCCCAACACAATCCCCACCCCACCGCCCCATGCAGTCAGGGCAGTGGGAGGGGAGCAGGGAGAGAAGACGCAATCATGACGGTCTGTTCCTTTAAATCACAAGGAGGCTGGGCCCACTCATCAAGGGTACCATTTCAGAGCTGCAGACACTCGGGTGACAGCACTCGGCTGTCGCTGTACCCACCACATTAGTCCACGTGGGAGAGGAGCCCACTTCACTGGGCGTGACCCGTGGATGAAGACAGCCCGACAGGCGCCCTGCACGGCACGCGCCACGCCGCGCCAGGGGAGATCAGCATGGGGGCCTCCAGGGCCTCAGACACTCCCCACGGTTTCCGGGAAGAGGTGGGGGCCTCGGGGGGCCTCAGACACTCCCCACGGTTTCCGGGAAGAGGTGGGGGCCTCGGGGGGCCTCCTGGTGGGTCATAAAGGACGTTTTCTTGTCCTGGCCAGGTAGCTCAGTAGGCTGGAGCATCATCCCGATATGCCAAGGGTGCAGCTTTGATCCCCCGTTGGGGCACAAACGAGAATCAACCCATGAATGCGTGAGTAAGTGTAGCAAATTGGTATTCCTCTCTTTCTTCCTCTCTCTGTAAAACTCAATCAATAATTTTTTTCTTAAAAACAAACACGTTCTTTAGATTTTTGAAGTCCTCGTTTGTTCCTTTCACTCGGCAGGTCAGCCTCTGCACAGGCGGCCTTGGCCCCAGAGAAGTCATCAGGCCACGATCCTGTTGTCCGGGGTCACACCATCAGCAGTGTCGCTGGCCTGCGTGGGTCTGAGTGAACTCAGTCTGTCCTCAGGAGGGGGACCCGATCTACTCTGAGAAATGCCGGATCCAAAGTTCCAGCTCAGCGTGCGACCAGGAAAACGTTCCCGTCTGCCCTGGAATCACATCGGCACAGCCGGTTCAGCGGTCCCACTGCTGCTGGCTGAGCATCTCTCAGCACGGGAGGTCTGAGTCCCTGCTTTGTCCCCACAGCACCCACCTCGGCAGTAAACACAACGGACAGGGCCTGTTCTTCAGCAACGGACACCACTCCCGCCACCCGGGTCTGAGCCGGCCCCTCTCAGGAAGGTGGCGAGGTCTGGTCTGCTGCAGCTCTGGCTAGAAAGGGTCACCTGTGCCAGGTGGACCATCGAGAATGACCCCTTGAGGAGCTTCCACCTCTTCCTAACACTCAGGATGAGTGAGACGAGGCTCCTCGGGCCACCTCCATCCCGGGCCCATGGGATTGTGCCACGCACCGGCAGCCCTGTCACCTGTGCGCCTGGGGCCACCCTGGCCAGCAGGTCCCATCATGAAAGATGGCTGATGTGCTCTGAGCCGCCGATGCAAAAACACGGCGGCACAACCGTCTTTGACGATCTCTCTCAAGATTCCTTCCCACACGGGGGCCCCTCAGACAACCCAGCTGTGGTCTTTCCTCTTCTTCCTTTTCTTCTAAAGGCTTCGTCCATCGCTGCTTCCTCACGAGCGCTCCCTCCACGGACACAGCGTGTACTTCTCTCGAGCTTTGGCCATCTGCGCGGCGCTGAGTGGGGGTCACCTGGGGCAGTGCCTGGCAGCCTCCAGTCCTGTGCTTCCTTCCTCTTTGCCCCCTCAGGCTGATGCGGGAGGCTCTCATTTCGTTCCCTCGTCCTCATCACCCTTCGTGCCACCGCCAGGACCACAACCACCGCTCTGACTCGGACTCGTCTTGCTTCAGCTGCTCTGGTACAAAACTCTCAGAGGAAGCTCTACGAGGCCGGCCAGGATGCAGCACACGCTAGGCCACGCAGAGCAGATACGCCACGTTCCTACCCGCGTGCCCGGATCTGGCCGCCGGGATTCTGCTGTGCACGACAGAGAGGTGCATGCAAGCCCCGCTCTATCCGTCCCACCCTTTACCAGAGTGAGGAGCGCAGAAACCAGCGCCAAAAACGGTGCCGACACCCTGAACCGATACAGCAAAACAGACGTCCTCACAGCCATGCAGCAGAATTCCTCTCACTGGACACGTGCCACATGCCAGAGACAGGCTGGCACCTCTTGCAGGCCCAACGCCCACGGGACACGGCCGGGAGCCTCGTCCCCTGGTCTGTAAAGATGGAGCACCCCCCCCTGGCAGTCGGGGTCCCGGATCAGACCAGTCCGGTTCCAGGGCGCACACGCCCCATGCTCCGTGGACGAAGTCCACGCCGGGAGCCTGGACGAGCGTTGGAGTCTACAGAGCAGACAGATCCGAAGAGGGCCTGCTCTCCCCTCCGAGAGCCAGGCCTCCGCCGCAGCTGACCAGGGCGCCGGCCCCTCCCCCCAGACGGCAGCCCTGGCTCAGCAGCAGCGTCACAGGACCGCCCAGGTGGGCGCTGAGCCCCCAGACCAGGGCCGCTCTACCCACCCTGCTGACCTCCCGGTCTTGGCGCCTGTGCTCTGGGCGCCGGGGCACATGCCCCGTGCGGTCGCTGTACCCCCACACTGAAACCGCCCACAGGAGGGCAGGCGCGCCAACGGTCTCCCCGGCTTCGGATGGCAAGAAGCCTTCCAGGGCCTTGGGCTGGGCCCAAGGAGCTCTGTGAAAACAGTCTCAGAGGGACGGCCAGCACTCGAGTCCTCGCCTGGCCATCGGCGGGTCTGAGTGGAGGGTCTGGCTGCCTTACCTGTGCTCGCCGTGGGGGAGGCGCTGGAGCTCCCACCGGAAACGCCCCCCCAGGCACCGGGCTTTCTCATGAGACTGCCAGCACAGCCAGGGGGCTTCACCGCGGTTTTCTTCAGGGCCAACTGAAACAAAATGTCGACAGTCATCAAAGATTCCGTTTTCTACCCAATACTTACTTCCGCAAAGTAGGGTTTTAAAATGATTTTTAATGATTTAGTGATCATCATCTTGAATTAGAGAAGAAGGTGAAGCATTAGTTCTCAAAGTCCCACGAGGGCAGCACTGGGGAGCTGGCTGAACTGCGGGTTCCGGGCCCAGTGCACGGCAGCCCGGCCGCCGGCACGGACAAGTAAACAGCAAGGGGTGGACGGCTGGTCCCTGTGCCTAGGAGGCTCTGAGGCTGCAGAGAATGGACATCCCGCGTCACCACCGCAGGGAGCGCCTCCACATCACAGACACACGAACTCGCAGACAGGTCGCGGCGCCCCCCACATAGCTCCCAAGCGGCGGAGGCCAGCCCCCAGTATGCGCCAGGCCCGTTCTTCATGGTTCTTCAAGCTGCCTCCCGGGCTCGTGTCATCCACCCGCTGAACCGTGACTTCAACTGAAAGTCACGTCCCATGCGCAGAGCTGCCACCTGACCCCCTTAGCTTACAAGCCGCAGCCCGGCGACGGCCCGAGCCGACCTACCTTGTTCGGTACAGGGAGCGAGCGCTTGCCTTGGCCCAGGAGGCGTCCGCGGGCGGGCGCGTGGCCCACATCCTTGGCAGCGCTGGGCGTGCCAGGGGCCCTGTCCCTGTGGGACTCCTTTGCAGTCAGGGTTTGCATCCTGGAAGGACTCGCTGGTTTTTCTTTCGTAGACTGAAAAATGTTAGATTGAAATGTGAGAGTTGTCTGGTCTGCAACAACGTACGGGCGCACTGAGGCTTCGCTTTAGGGCGACCGCAGGCACCAGCTCACTCCCCAATGCTGCACATGCCCCTTCATGCACCACCAGGTCACTTCCTCCACCAAATCACCACAGACAAGAATGGTGACGGACTCTGCAGCTTCATTAAACACCGGTGACATCCTTCCAGGACAGACCGGCCATTCGCCACAGACAGATCCTCTAGAGCTATTCCTCCATCAGGGTTGTTATTCAGGGAGGACACTGAGGAAACTGGGTCGAGTCACACAGAGCTTTAAAGCTGTGCAGAGGGATGGCTCATGAACCGGGCGTCCCCTCTCCCTGAAGTCACCACATTATCATATTTGCAAGGCGGTCCCGCCCACACCCACCCCATACCCTTAACCCCCTTCCAGTGCCGTGAGCCCTGGGGCAGCTACACTTCCGCGTTCCTCCCCGGAAAGACCCCACCACAGGGCTAACCCACGAAGGCTGACGAGCCAGGCAGCCGCCTCTCGTTCCCAGGCCAGCGGTTGGTTGGCGGTTGTGCCTACCTTCTCCATGGCCAAGGGTGCGCTTTTTCCTCTAGCAGATGCTCGGGGTGGCAGCAGTTTGCTGACCTTTCTCTGAGTCGCCGCCTGGTTCGCAGGGTGGACGGGACTTGGTTCCACTGGCAAAGAAGGGCGAGAAGGCAGCGGGGGCCCCTGCGCCCGGGTGAGGTCGGCCCGGGCAGCCGCACGCTGGGGGCCTACGTCCGAGGCGGGCTGGGTGCCCGGCAGCTGCGGCCCCGTCAAGGGGCTGTCTGACAGGTGGTATGTCTCCCTTTTAAGTGAGTTGGGGCTTTTCTTGGTTTTCTTTTCTTTCTCGAACAGGTTCATTTTTAACTCTGAGTCCTGTATGAAGGCTTCGCCGCCCTGGCTCCCCACGTCCCCAGGCCTGGCGGCGCGGGCTGTCTGCCTGCTTTCTATCTGGAAGGCCAGTAAATGAGCTTCTTTATAAACTTCCACAAACTTCTCCCCGGTGAGAGGACTCCAGCGGAAGTGACTTGCTGCAGGGCTGTGACTACTTAATTCCAAGCTGGCAGCGACACACCTTTCTTTGTGTCCGACTGGTCCGAAAAAGACCTCATCGTCTTCGCTTGCACTATTTTAAAACAAAAGGGTTACTGGTGAGCCCGGCATTTAAGTGGACAATTTTACTGAACGTGGATGTGCCCAGGACAAGGGAAGGAGCTTCATTTGTTTACCTTAAAGAAGACACCGAAAGATCGAAGTCAAATTTTTCTTCGGCCAAAAGAAGAATGTCTGGGGGGAGAAAGCCCGCTGTTATTTCAAGGCTGTGGTTGACACACAGAAAACATCGCCCGTCTCTGTCAAAACCATTATGACATTTCACTCCCCACAGCACAACTTACCGTGACTTAGTAGCCACGTTTTCACAGGGAGCTCCAGATTATCTTACTTTTTCCATTTTCTTTTTAAAATAGCTCCAGCCATTCAGTGTTCGCTAAGCTGTTCTAAAAGCCTGAGTACTTCTTCCTCTAAAGGCATACCCTAAAAGGCATTCGCCCTGTCACTCAAGTAGCTCCTTGAAACTAGCGAAGTCATTTTTGGGCACAGGACATTTTCAAAAGACCACCTGCCTCAGCTCCCCTAGAGATAAATTCCCTGCTTACGAACTACAAAACATCTATTCCCCTTCCAAAAACAAATTCGACATTTGAAACAATTTAAAAAATAAAAAGAAATCCCAAAAGAACAAAATATGGGGAAATTATTTTATAACCTGGAGTGTAGAGGTCTATGGCACCCGACTGGAAGCCATCAAAGAAAAGGTTGACTGGTCCCATACATAAAAGTATTTTAAATCCCTGCCTGACAAGAATCGCCCTGAGCAAAGTTAAAAGAAACAAGGAACAGGTATGAGCGCGCCCGCAGCTGGCCTCGCGGAGGCCAACTCACGGACGGCGCCTGCCAGCCACTAAGAAGCCGTTCAACAACGTAAGGAGAGGGTGGACAAAGAACACGGAGACAAAACTCACGGGAAGGAAACTGAGTGTTCCTAAATCCACGTCAAGCTCAGTCTCACTCAGGAAAAGAAACAGTGAGAGATTCCACTTTTCGCCCCTCACACCATTAAAAATCAAAGCCGGAGAAAGTGCAGGCGAGGCTGTGGGGAAAGACGTGCCGTTCGGCCCGGCGGTGCAGAGCCAAGCGGGCAGCAACCCCCGAACCAATGCCATGCCCCCAGGACGTTCGTAAGTTTGTGACAGCAGGGCACTGGACACGTGCTGCGCGTCCACCCACGGCAAGGGGACAAACCGCAGAACCGCCCAAAATGGAACAGATGCAGGCACAGGGAGGGGCGCAGCACTTCGCGTGCTGGTGTGCAAGGTCAACGAGCTACGAGTGGCACGGAGAGACAGGGACGCAGCACGGGGCTGCACACGCGGCGGCGGGGGAGGAGGGGGGATGCTGTCTTTCAGATGCAGGGGATCGACTGGCCTCAGACACAGGCCGGCTTGCGCTTGCACTGACTAGGTCTGGAAGAACGCCCGAGAAACCGAGGGCATCGATGGGCTTTGGAGGGGCAACTGGGAGGCTGAGGGACAAAAATGAGAGAGAGACATTTCACTTTTTACATGTCTGAACCCAGGAAGTCAAATGTCTAGGTCATTTCTGGCAACTCCCAACTGTCCGGTACGGAAAAGGGACTCCTGCGCCAGGAGTCAGGGCAAGGGCCTCCCACCGCGGGCTCTGAAACTGGCTGCAGGAGACCTCGGGCTGCGAACACGAGCTGCCTTCCCCAGCAGGCGCCCCACAGGCCGGGGCGCATGGCGCTGCCCTCAGGGGTGTGCCGCCTGGGGGGCACCCTGAGCGAAGGGGCTGACGCAGGGACTCTGAGGGACTGGCGAGGCCGCAGTAGCTGGAGGAGGTGGACACAGAGGCAGGGCCGGACCCGGGGGGTCTGCAGGCCTGGCAAGGGGCTTTTCTTTTTTCCAACGTGCTCCAGGGAGCTGCTGAAGCGCTGTAAGCAGAAGAGTGGTGGGATCCGGCTTGTGTTTTTAAAAGGCTACCTGGGCCGCTGTGGAGAGTGTATGAGAAAGGGAGCAGACGACACCTATGAAAATCACAAATACACACAGCGGCCGAAGCGCAGAACACACAGGACGGCAGAGGCGAGCTAACGTGGCCAAGACCGAGGCAGCAACATCTGTGAGGAGTTGAAAAGGGGGAGACTGATCCAAAATATGTTTTGATGGTGAAAGGAAGGTGGTGGCTTCATGACATGGGCAGGGGGACTGGAGGGGCCATGTACTCACATGATAAAGACAAAGAACCGGCTAAGACCGCGGTGGGAGGGGGGACAGGTTGAGACTGAGGTGCCCAACAGGCAGGTGGGTGCACAAGTCCGGAATTCAGAGGAGAGGCTGTGTGTGCTCAAGGCCAAAGGTGGGCATCGCTGGAAAGGAAATGGGGGTTAACGCCACGGGAATAGCAGAGAGGCCCTGCGGAGACACAGAGACCCCAGACCAGACCCCTGGGGAAGGTCAGCTTCGGAAGATGGGAGAGGAAGAAGACCCTGCAGAGGGGTGGAGATACACCCGACCTGGTGGCAACAGCAAAGCCAAGATGCCTTGGACGCCAACAAAGATGAAGATGTCACCAGTGACTGAGGAACGCAGCTGCAGTGGAGGGGTGAGGGCAGGAGGGGTTGGCCGGGGTGCAGGGATATAAAAAAATAACAGAACAAGCAGAGAGAGCTCTTGAAGTCTGGCTCTGAATGAGGTGACACATGAGGTAACAGGGAGTATGTGTAGGTCAAGGGTGAGCGCAGGCTCGCGGACAGGCAAAGCAAGGGCGTGAAGGGCGGGTGATGGAGGGCTGAAGTCCTCAAGAGAAGCCGAAGCCGTGGGGATTCAGCGCACGCCTGGAAGGGGCTGGTATCTGGAGAGGATACAACAGGAAGGTGAGGGGTGCGGTGGCAAATACCTTCCCGTGCACAACGAAGAGCCGATGATGACTGTCAAAGTGTCTAGGGCGGGTTCTACAAAATGGAGGTGGTATGGATGCTTGGATGCCCAGTCTACCTGCCTCGCAGGGGTGTTGGCAAACCAAGGATAAAAGGATGTCAAAATGCTTCAACAGAGAGAGGGCACTGCCCTTAGTTCATCTCGTGAGGCTGTACTCTCAAGTGGACACTCACACCTGACCGGGACAGGACAAGACCGCCAAGTGACAGCCAGGCTCCCTCACCACGGCCGTCGCAAAGATCCTAAACCAGCATTAGTAAACGGAAACCAGCAATAAATAGGAAGGAATCATAGTCAATCCCACAGATAATCTGAGTGCTTGCCAGGCGGTGGTCTCGGCCCTGGGGTTAGTGCAGCAAATAAAAGCGGTAAGAAGGCCTTTTAGGGTGGAACGTGAAGCTGGGCGTCAAGGCGGGTGGAGAAAACCTAACAATAAAGAGGGCGACGCGTGCACACCAGGAGTTCCACGGGGACGGAGCACGGAATGAGCCCCGCATAAACAGGTACGTTCTCACGGAAGGAGGAAATCAACCGACATCTTCACCGAGCTCCCAGAACGACGGCGCTGCGGTGGCAGGGACGTACCGTCCTCCTTGGGGCCCTCCGCTTCGCCCGGCCGGCCGGCCGCAGGCGCGTCGCTGCCGTCTCCGCCTTCCATGCTCCGCGCTCTCAGAGTCCCTGCGGGGAGGAGGGGCCGGCGATGAGCGGCGGTCAGGGCCCAGGCTCCGGGCGCCTCCGCCCCGGGGACGCCCAGCAGCGTGAGCCGGGGCCGCACGCCTCCCGGCCGCGAGCTCCGGGGACGGCGCCGGTCCGAGCCAGCGCGGAACGCCGCGGGCAGCGCCAACGGAATTCCCGGCTCTCGGCCGGGCTGCTGGGGGCTCGGAGCACGCGAAGGGACCCCGCCGCCCCCGGCCCAAGCCCACTCACAGCCTCGCACCCCTGCTCGCTGCGGCGCTCCGACAGACACACCTCCACCCTAGATTTAAACACGGCGCGGCGGGCGCGGCGCGAGCTGCGATTGGCCGGTTTGAAAAGGACTCTGCAAGGTCGCCGTGCGCGGTGCACCCTGGGGGTTGTAGTCCGAGCGCCTGGGAGGAGCAGCGTGCGCGCATGCGCACTGTCTCCGCGCTCCGGGGGCTGCGCTAGCTAGAGGTCCGTGCAAAACGGGGCCGGGGATTCCTAACAGCCCAGTTGTGTGCACCTGCAGATTAAGCTGCAAGACGGCTACGTGTGGCCAGGGACACGACTCTGATTCCCGCTCTTCATCTGTAAATGGAGAAGATTAAATTCCTATCGTAGGGCGGTGTTGTGAAGACCAGACGAAACAGGCGCATCTCCCTGCTTTGCAAAGCAGTATGCGCCAGGTCCTAACACGTTAATTAAGAAGGCCTTACCCAGGGGAGCACACGGGAGGCCCACTGTGACCAGACACGCCGCTTTGTACCCCTGGACCAGGAAAAGCTCTCTGGCCGCGGGAGACAATGATGGTCACAGGGTGTGGCCAGAGCCTACCCAGGACTTTATAGACTTGGGGAGCTGAATGTTTTTGGGGGTGGTGGGGGTGCAGATTGCAGGGGCGCATCTCGAGGCAGGGTCCGGTGGCCAGGCTGGAGCAAACAGGAGACCAGGCCAATCAGCCTAGACCCCATCTGAGCCTTGGACTGTGAGCCAGGTGTTAATAATGCCCACCTCATGGGTCTGAGGATGAAATGCGGGGCTCCACCCAGGGCACAGTGTCATGAAGCTGTTGCTCTAGTTGATAGGGACTGAAGGACCGAGGAGGAGGGGGTAGGTAGGAGGGAGGAGCCTGAGGCCTCCCATGGGGTGTGCTGTAGAGACGGTGGGATTCTGGAGGGACAGCACCATGTTCAGGGATGATGCAGGGCCACCTATGTGGGCCGTTTTGGTGGAGACCTGTCAGGGAGCGGGGCAGCCGTCCCGTGTCCAGGACCTCCACCAAGAAGCCTTCCAGGATGGCTGGGCCACTCCTGAGCGCCCATGTCCCTAGTGTCACATCAGCCACCCCCATCACTCCTGGCTGTCGTCCTGATTCCAAGTCCGGCTCCCCAGCAGGCCCCGAGCTCCCACCGGGCGGGGGGGCCTCAGTCATCGCTGCCCTCAGCAGCTCAGCATGGGCCCCGGGCAGGAGCTGAGCGCAGACGGGGCAAGATGCGGGGGGTGGGCATGGGTAGCAGCTTGGAAGGAGCCCGGCCTGCCCTCTGAATTTCCTTTGGTTTGTCCTGGCATCCTGACGACTCCTTCTACCTAGGGGCTCCTTCTGCAGCCTCCCTCCTCACCCCCACCGCATTCCCGTGAGCTGGACCCCTGGACCCTGCCTTTCCCACCAGAGCCTCTGAACGTGGGCTCCTTTCTGAGTCCCATCATCTCATCATCTCCGGCTCAGGATCCTGCCTCCCCGGAGAAGAGAGACTGTGCCAGACAGACCCAGGTGCAAATCCCAGCTGCAAGTCCCGGTCAGCAGCCTCTGGGTGCAAGAGAAAGAAAACCGGCTTCCCGCTGGCTTTAGAAAGCGGAGAATTTATTGGCTCAAGGAACAGGGAAGCCCAGCAGTGGCCCTGCTTCAGGCCTGGATAGAGGGTGGGGGGGTCACTTCCCAGCCGCCTCTCTGGGGCCCTGCTCACCCTCAGGCCTGCTGCTGGGTCAGGCCCACCAGCCCGGCAGCCCCGGGCTTCTGTCCGCCTGCCGAAGGCAGCCGATGGCTTGGAGCAGCTGGGTTTAATCTGTGGTCCCAAGGCCCAGCCTGGCCTGACTCATGACCACAGGACAACTGTGTGGCAGCAGCCCAGAGGGGCCTAGACTTGGAGACCCTTGGCCCAGCTGTTGGATCCCCACTTCCCTACTGGGGGTGAGGTTCCCCAGCACCCACTGCCGGTGCCCCCTTCCTGTATCATGTCGGTGCATAGTAGGTGCTCAGGAAACAGCGGCAGTTTTTAATAACTTGTTGCTGCACACTCCGAACTCTCCATTCCATCCGCCTCTCAGCCTCTTCCTCCCTTTTGTCATCGGTCTCTCATTGTAGATTCCTTCCTTGCCTCCCCCAGTAGGATTCTGCTTCATTCCTTCATGCACTCACTAATGAGCCTGACGGACAGGCACTGGCCGACACCCAGCGCAGGCTGTGCACTGGGTGACACTGGACTTGACCCGCGGAGGTCACAGACGGGGAGAAAGGCACAGTAACCAGGGCAGGTGCCCAGGGCCGTGGAGGCGCCCTCGCCAGCCTGCGGGGGGACGAGGGCTTTCCGGAGGATGGGCCAGGGCTCCCGCATCCCTGGCCAAACTGCGCCTTGCTTGGAGACAAGAGAGGGCAGGGCAGACGGGCGTGAGCAGGCTGTCCAGGGCGCCAGCCAGGGGGAACGCGCAGGAGGAAGGACAGGCTCCCCCTAAGGATGAGTCCCTAATTCCTGGGGTGGGACCACACCTCTCCCGAAAGCCTAATGTGATTACCCATTTTCTTGACTCCACGCCCCAACCCACCACACCCCAAGTTCAAGGAGAAGCCCGTCTCCCCAGGACCCAGTCCCGGCCTGGCCCATGGGCGATGCTCAGAGGGGCCTGCCCAGCAATAGCTAGTCTAAGCAACCAATTAACTATTTTATTTTTTGCTGTTTTGAGAGAGAAACATTGATTTGTTGTTTTGCTCACTTACGCATTCATTGGTTGATTCTTGCATGTGCCCTGACTGGGATCGAACCTTCGCATCTCGAGATAATGCTCTAACCAGTTGAGGCTCTCAGCCAGGGCACTAAAGTTATTTTAATCCCAGGAATTTGCCTGACCCGTTTGGAGGCCTCCGCTGCCTCGCCCGGCCTGGGGAGCCCTACCTAACTTCAGTCCGCAGCTGCGCAGCCTGAGCGCCATGCCCGGGCTGGGGTTTCCGGCCCCATGCAGCGCACCCGAGTCAGCACCCTAAGCCGAAACCGGCGGCCCGCTCCGGAGGCACGTGGGGCCGAGTTCAGGGCTGGAGCAGGAGCCGAAAACTGGCTCTGGTCTGGTTGAAGCCGCGTGTCACGGCGCTCTGGTTTCTGCCACAACAGGGCCACCTGAGCTCAGACCTCGCACCCCGGAAGGCACGCCAGCTCAGTGCCCTGCGTTCGTCTGGCTGAAGTCACGGCCGGCGGAGGAAACCATGCACTGAGGCCGCTTCTTGGTGTGCGGTTTAGAGTAGAGAGAAAACAAGCCCCAGTCGGTGTGACCGGGGCCCTGGGGGGCTCGCAGGCTTCTCTCCAGAGGCAGCAGGAGGGCACCCACGGGCCGGTGCTTCCGTGAGGGGCGCATGGTGCGCAGCGAGGCTGAGACGAGGTCCCCTCTTCCCGAGAGGACAGGGGCCTGTGTTGAGTCTCGGCAGGGCCTCCACTAGCGGTGACCTGGCAAGGCACTGCCCCCAACCGTGGGGCCCCTCACCCCCAAATGGACATCAGAACCTGTCCGCAGTAGGATACAGAGACAATGAGGAGTTTTCCCAAAGGCAGCCTGCGGTGGGGGCTGCTCCCAGGCTGAGCCGCCCCGCCCCCACTTCTAACCCTCGAACCACAAGGAGGTGCGAGAGTCCTGGGGAAAACAGTTTGCAAGGCCAGTGGGCGGCACCCGCTTCAGTCCTGACCGCGTAAAACTGCCCCTTGGCCCTTAGCAAGAGTTAGAAGGCTCCAAATCACGTTTACATGGGCTTGCGTCCCCTTCCTGGGTCGCTGCTGGTCTCCAGGCGTTTCCATTTAAAGCCGCAGGGCACAGCCAGCTTGTCTCCCGCGGATCTGACAGCGGGCGGGCTTGGGCCGGGAGGTGGCAGGCCCCGCTCACTGCAGGAGGTGGGCAGCGGCCGCCTTGCGGATGAGCCGCGCCGTCAGGGGCGAGTTGGGCTTCAAGGCGTCCCGCTCCATGAGAAGGCTCCTGCGGAAACAGACGGGGGCTGCGCTGGAACCTCCTGGAAGGATGTGGGCCTGAGGCGCCCCTCAGCCCCGAAGCAGGCCACGGCTGCTCGGCCTGGGGCTGAGGTAGTCAGAGAGCGAGACGCTCCCTTTCCCAGACAGCTGGAGAGGGGACAGCCTCACGGCAGAGAGGACAGGCTGGAGAACGGCCAGGGGCAGGAGGCCTTGCGCCGAGGGGACCAGAGAGAAGGCGGGGAAGGCGTGAGGACGAGGAAGCGCGGCCATCCGGAGCCCAGCAGCCTCACACCAGAGCCAGAGGGCGACAGGGACCTCAGGGTTTGGAGAGCATTTTTACATTGTCCCCATGATGCCTCCAGGAACCTGAATTCCAGGGCGAGCACAGCACTGCGGCCTCAGCTGCTCAGGAGTTTGGGGACAAGAGGGTGTTGGGGTGGGGAAGCCGGCCTGAGACAGCTCTGGGGAGAGTGTGTGGCAGGGAGAAGGTGAAGGGAAACCGCCGGGTTTGGAGAAAGCGCTGGCACCACCGAGGGCGAAGAGCCCAGACAACAGACCGCCGTGATTCTGTGGGCGGCGGTGGGCTGAGGGGCTGGGCCTGGCAGTCAGGGCGGGGACACCAGGGAGGGCGGTGGGGACACCAGGGCAGGGGGCGGGACACGGAGCTGAGCTGGGTGGCCCCACAGGTGGGCGTCCTTGGAAGGGGTGCCCCCGTTACTCTGACAGCAACAGCTCCCCGGCATGGGCCCGATGCCTCCCCAGCCCCCACTGCAGCTGGAAGCCGTCAGCCCTCCTCTCAGTCCTACGGGCCCCACCTTCCCTGCCCAGCTGCCACCCAAGCCAGGGCCGTGTGCAAAAGTGCATGTGGCTTTCACATGTGGCTGTGGAGGGTGAGGGGCACAGGCAAGTGTCCAAGGCGCCTCAGAGGCCAGCCAGTCCCTGTGTGTCCACACCGCTTTCCCCAGTGCCGGGAGCACCTGCACCGCTCGGTCCGGAACTGCTACTGGGGCCGCTTTGAGCCTGTGCTTAGACCCGGGCGCTTTGCCCCGACCTCAAGGCCCTGCCAAGGGCCTCCTGGGTCCCGTGGGGCTGTCCCAGACCGTCCCGCTACAGCCAATCAGCCCACTAGGCGCCCTCCAGCTCTTTGCCCTTGGCGTCCAACAGGACGCAGGGGCCCCGAGCAAGGAGAGGACTCACATCTCGCCCAGGAGCACACGGGCTGGTGCGGGAGGCGGCAAAGAGATGAACCGCCACGCGCAGAGTACGGTGAGCGCGGTGTGAGCGCCAGCCGAGGCTGCTCTCCAACCTGCCGGTCCTCCAGCGCCCGTCCTATCCAGACCACCGGCCCCGTTAAACCCCCTGGGTTTCACGGCCCCCTCGGCCATCCCTTCCATGGGGCACTCGTCCTCCCTGACTCCCGGCCGGCTCAGCGCCTCTGTCACTGCCTCCCAGAGCCATGCGCTTGCCCTCATGCCCATTTGAAGTGCATTTGTGGGATTAACGGCTTGGGGCCAGTTCCCACGCCAGAGGTAAGCTCTGGGCAGCCGGGGCCTGGGTCTGCCTGCCCACCACTCCTCCCGGCCCCCAGCACAGTCGGGAGGGAGAATATGAACCGGGGCCCGAAGGGTTGGTAGGCAACAGCCAGGTGAAAAGGGAGCAGGTATCCAAGGGGGAGGGCACGGCACGTGCAAAGGCCTGGGGGCCTGAGAGAGCAGGACGTGTTTGGGTCACTGTAGCTCAGCATGGCTAGAATGAAGAGGGGGCTCGGGGGGCAGGGGTGGGCGCCTGCGGTGGCTGGTCCCCCTCGGTCAAGTTGCGCGTGGTAACGAGGGGGGACCTAGCACCCCTGTAGCCTTGTGTCTCCATAACCTCAGTCCAAGGGAGGCAGGGACCGCTGAGCGGGCCAGAAGCCCATGGGGAGACCCCTGAGTGAGACAGGTAGCTCTGAGCTGAAACCCTTCCCAAACCCAGCCTGGAGGCATGAGCGGGGAGCTCACCGGGCCACGTTCCTGTGGACGCCAGAGGTGCACTTCAAGGCCGCGTGGATCAGCAGCTGGTTGAAGATGTCTCTCTAGAAGGTCATCGGGTAGGTTAGGCTCCCATGATGTGGGATGAGGGACGGGACTGCCCCACCCCCTGCAGGCCACCTGTTCTCAGGGACAAACTGGCTGGGGGTGTGAAGATAAGGACACCCACGCCCTGTGGGCACAATACCTCAGGGAGATGGGGCCGCTGGGCCCCGGGGCTCCTGGCCGGGCCCCCGGTGCTCCCACGGCTGGGGGCTCACCTGGGCATCACTGCCTCCAATCTGGACGATGCGGTAGCGGATGGGCAGGAGAAGCTCCAACACGCGGTCGGGGTTCCCGTTCTCGGCCTCCACCAAGGCCTGGCACAGGGGCAGCCCCACGTCGCGGGCTAGGAAGTGCTGACAGTTCTCCCCAGGGGACCTACCAGGTCGAGAAGGTGCCTCAGCGGTTGTGCCATCGACACACACCCATCTCCTGCCTGCTCAGCTGGCGTCCCTGGCACTGTGCCTGACACACAGTAGGGGCTTCGATCGGGTGAGATGACTGAGGAGAAGCAACCCGGAGCGGGAGACCAGGGCCCTAAACTCAGCTCGGCAGGGCTGAGGTCCAGTTTACCGGTGACCCGGCCTTGGGCCGGTGCCCCCGCGTCTGGCCTCAGTTTGCCCATCTGTAAAGCCGCAGGAGCAGGCTGAGCCCGCGGGCTGTCCCAGGACCGCAGGCAGTGCCCGCAAAGGCCTGGCGCTGAAACTGGCACCCACACCAGGAGTGAGCGGCCGGGACAGCCCGTGTCTCCCGTGGGCCCACGGGCCCCGGGCGTGGCGGCCTGCTCCGAGCCCCTCTTACAGGCCAGGGTCAAACCCTCGGTGAGTCTGGGCTCCTCTGGCCTTCCCTGTGGTAAGACGGCAGACGCCCCACACTGGACACCTCGCCTGGGAGGAGGGGTGGGGCAAGCGCCGCGGTGGTGTCCCACTGGGGCTGTGACAGCGGTCACCCTCCACCAGGCCTCAGCACAAACCCCAGGGCTCCAGCCTCCTCATGGGAGACGAGGGGCAGCTGCACCTCAAGGCCTGCGCTGCAAAGGACCCGTCTCCCTGGACTCCTGCTGGCCGCTGCTGCGATGGGGAGGGCTTCCCCCAGTGCCGGGGACCTGCCGTGAGGCGTGTCGCTGTTCTAGGGGCCTGTGTCGGCGGCACCATCCCTAGGCTGCTGGTGCAGAGACTGAGGCTCAGGGCAGGGACGCACTTGTCGCGGACCTGAGGTCTTGACAGCAGCGCGTCTCTCTGGTTCTAGGACCCCACTGTGGCCCCTGTGGGAGGCTGCCCGTGTGACGTGAAGGCTCTCATACCACCCAGGGGATGGGGAGGCTCCTCTGTGTGCGGAGGGAACTGCGGCCCCCTTGCAGGGTGCACCCACCCGGAGCATGGCGTCTGCACGCCTGTGGGCACACACCTGGGGGCGGCCCTCTGCAGGTGTCCCTGAGGCCGTGCTCCCCCATGGGGCCCATCCGCTGCCTCCCCAGCAGTAGAGGCTTCTAGAACCCAGGCCCCTTGGCGTACTCGCTGGCTTCCTGCAGGGTGGTCAGCAGCTCCTGTGTGGTCTGGGGGTCTCGAGCACCCAGCGATGCCATCAGAAAGTGTGCGTCGTTGAAGAGCAGGACATGGTCACGGCTGTGCTTCCGGGTCACGGGCAGGACAGCCTGCCACCGCTCGCCCACGGCCACCCCTGAGGACACAGAGGGGAAACCCACCGGCGCAGCGTGAGGCTCCCGCGAGCGTCCTGCGCCTGCGAGCGTCCTGCGCCCGCGGCCAACGGTTCCTGCACTGTGAGGAGTCCCTTCCATTCTGTTCTGGGGGCAGGGGGCAGCCCAGTGGGCAGGGCTGGCCTCGTGCGGAGGCCTTTGGGCCCAGTTTTCGTTACCTTTGATTATAAAAGCAATAGATGGATAAGGTAGAGAGCTAATTTCGAGAACTACTGGAGGGCCCTGGCTGGTGTGGCTCAGGGGAATGAGTGTTGGCCTGCGGACCTCACGGTCGCCGGTTTGGTTCCCGGTCAGGGCCCATGCCTGGGCTGCAGGCCAAGTCCCAGGCTGGGAGCATGTGAGAGGCACCCGGTGCATGTCTGACACGTCGCTGTCTCTCTCCCTCTTCTCCCCCACTTCCTGTCTCTCTAAAATAAATAATCTTTAAAAAAAAAAGGGGGGGGGGACTGTCGCAAGGTGTTAAGTAGTCTCTGGCCCTTTTCACAAACCCCAAGGCCACTTTTTAAATGCTTCCCATGCCAATGGCTAGTACAGCCCCCGACATGTAATAGGGGATCAGTGAAAACCTGCTGGGTGAGTAGCTCCCTCCACCTCCGCATCCACGTTTCTTGGCTGGCGACAGCCCCTATTTCTGGTCCTCTCACCAACACCGCCTCCCACCTCCTGCACTCCTGACTCCTGGGAGCTGCCGGATTCTCCGACCTCTCTCTCCCACGGGCCCTCCGTAACTCCAACTGTAGCCCTGGACCTCCACTTCTCAGCTGGCTGACCTCGGACATGGCTCCCAAGTCTCCACTCTGCACAGGGAGGGAGCGAGTGGCCTCATCTCCCCTCCACCTGCCCCTGGCACCCCCGCTGCACCCACAGCCTCCAAGTTGCCCCTGCTCTGCTCCCAACTGTTCTGGACAGTTTCGGTGAGATCTGAAACGCAAGACCTCCACCAGGTGTCAGTGTCCCAGCTTTGCCACCCAGATGTCCAGGAGCCAGCAGCCCCTCATGATCCCGGCCTCCCGCCCTGCTCCCTGGGGTGCCGCAAGGATCTCCCGGCCTCTTCACCATGCCTCCAGCCTCCGCCTGCCCTGCCTCAGCCCCCACAGCTCCGGGGGTCTTTTTCAGACGCGGACTGGAGCCTGTCCATCCTGCTCTAGCAGGCCCCTGAGAGCCGGAGGAGAGCCCGCCTCCTCAGCCTGCCCTTCCTGTGGGCTCCCTCCCAGCCCCCGCCACCTCCCCGCCTCCTCTGCTCCATCTGACCACACTGCCCTGACCCTCCGGTCCCTGTCCCCATGACAGGCCGCTGGCTTCTGTGTCCTGGGGGCTTCGGACAGACTACTCTCCACATGTAACATCCTTTCCCATCTCTGCCTGGCAAAGCCCTGCGCACCCTCCCATGGTTCACGCTCTACCGCCACCGGGAAGCTTCCAGGAGCCCTCGCTGACTGCCCGCCCTGCCCTGGTCTTGCTCCCACATGGCCCTGCTGGCCCAGGGCCTAGAGTGGGTCCAGGTTTGGCGCTGCTGGGCCTGCGAGGGAGAGGGGAACCACCCGGCCCCCAGCAGCTGGCTGGCAGCCCCTGTCACCCACAGAGCCGGAGCCAGCCTCGTCCAGGACACCTGCAGTGCTGGGGTGACCATGCTGAGAAGCCACTCGGAGTCCCAAGGAGCTAAGATGCTCCCACCTCCCTTGTTCTAGAAAAGGAGGTGGCACCCAGAGGTAGGAGGCCAGGAGCTGCCCTGAGCCCGAAGGCCTGCACACAGGGGTGGGGGAAACTGGGACAGAGGGTGGCATCGGCCTGCTCCCACGGGCTCCGGTGCCCGGGAGGCAGCCGCAGCGAGGCGTGCGTCCCGAGGCCTGCCACGGGGCTGGAGGGCCTTGCTTGGGCTTCTATGCGGCCCTGGCCCCTCATCACATGGGAGGGGCGGGGGAAGAGCCAATGGGAGGGCAAAGGTCTGGTCACCTTCCATCTGCAGCCGGTACAGCATGGAGCAGTTGTCCACCACGTCCAACATGGCGCCACTGGACTGCAAGCTGGGGAGGATCTGGAACACAACGCGGGTGGGGCCTCAGCAAACCCAGGTCACCACCCACCATCGTGCCCTGCCCCCTCCCGGCTACGGCTCAGTGTCCTCCAGGCTCAGACCTGAAGACGAGTGGACCCAGCAGCGTGTGCAGCCCGGCATCAGCCGCCTCCCTGGACCCCCAGCCCTGGACCGTGCACCCTGCCCACGTGTCTCTCCCGTCCACAGTTCCAGGTAGCGAGGCTCTACCTGGGGCACATGGCTGTCGTCACCCTTCAGTTCTTACCACGAAATCCTGACAACTCAAAAGGATGACTTCAAGAAAACGTCACTGAGTACGTTCCTCAGGAGTTTAGCCCCCACGGTACAGCATGTTTCTACGCCCAGGCCTCCAACAGTAAGCCCATACGGGGCTACCCGGGAGCTGTGAGGTTCCTTTTCCCTTTCCTCTTGAAAGCATGTGTAGGGGCTGGGGGAGGGGAGTGGGGAGTCGGTGTTCAGTGGGCACAGAACTTAGTTGGGAAGACGAAAAGCCCCGGAGGCGGTGGTGGGGTCAGGTGCACACTGAGGTCCATGGACTCGATGCCGCTGACCTGGACGCCTAAAAATGGCTACAAGGGCAGGTTTTACGTTCTGCGTATTTTCCTACAATAAAAATTTCCCATGGGAAGATCGATGGTTTCCAGGAAATGACTGGACAAGAGTCTGAAATTTCAGGGATGACCAACTGAGATGTGCAACTCTACCAATGCCCACACGGGGGCGCACAGCCACGGGGCTGTCTTCATCCCGCTCTGGCGCCCGCACTGCATCTGGCGGAAATTCACCCCTGGATCTCACGCAAGAGGCGCGCTCCTGCTCCAGCTGTTTGTGGCCGGGACAACAGAGGTGGGCTCAAAGGTCCAGGGGTGCCCGTGGGCCATTCATGCGGCTATGAATGCGGCCCAACGCAACATCACAAATTTACTTGAAACCTTTTTTGCTCATCAGTTTTTGTTAGTGTTTGTGTATTTAACATGTGGCCCGAGATGGTCCTTCTTCCGGTGTGGCCCAGAGACGCCGAAAGGCTGGACACTCTGATAGATACTAGAAGCCAAACTGCCTCAATAAGCCGAATTGTGTGCAAAGGTGGACTTACGTGGTCATCGTAAATGGTCAGCGCGGCCTCGTATTCGCCCTGGAAAAGTGAAGTTCCCGCGATTAATACTGGGAGTGGGTGGGATGTGATACTGAGAAACGAGCTGAGAAGGAGCGCACCGCAGCCCCCACGGTGCCGGGGGGTGGGCTCATTAGTGCCGACCTCAGGCTGGGGGCCGAGGGCACCTCAGCTGCTCCGGGCTTCCCTTCCGCTCACGAGGGACAGAGGCGGCCCCGCTGCTACGGGAGGGCTGGTCACAGAGTTATTCTTCCTGCGGAGCTCTTGCCCCACGGCGGCGAGCTCCTTTCTGCATTCCTTCTAGCCTTTTCTCTAGTTTCCTTACTGTGCGTCCAGTGGAGGCCACTGCTTCCGGCTAGACCGTGGGTCACTGCGTTCTCCATCTCCCTATGGGGTCCCCATCTTCCAAGCATTTCTCTCTGGACATTTGGGGAGCTTTTAGGGTTTTTCTATGATAAACAGCACTGCCAGAAGCACCCCGACAGAGGGACCCAGGGGTGGTCTCCCCAGGGACCCAGGTGTCTCCGCACCTAGCTCCCCAGGGGCAAAGCCCTCGGAGCGTCTCGCGGCTCCCACGGGTATGGCCTCGGGGCTGGGGCTCCGCAGTTCACTCCAGCAGCAGGGAGATGCTCAACCGAGTGTCCCCACCGACCGCACACAATACAGGTGACCCCCGAGCCCAGACAGTGAGACATGACTGGCGGGGTTTAAGCCTGAAAAGCTCTTTGAGCCCTGACCAGCGTGGCTCTGTGGGCTGGGTGCCCACCCGCGAAGCAAGCGGTCGCTGGTCCGATCCCCGGTCAGGGGAGGTGCCCAGGCTGTGGGTTCGGTCCTGAACTGGGGTGTGTACAAGAGGCAGCCGGTTGGTGTTTCTCTCCCACATTGATGTTTCTTCCCTCTCTTTTTTCCTCCCTCTCCCCTCTCTAAACATAAGTAAATACAATCTTAAAAAAAAAAAAAAAAGCTATTTGGAAACATGACAGCTCTTTTGCATCGGGACCCCATTTAAATGTACAAACACACGACACAACCCCCTGGGATGCAAAGTGGAGAACCATCGTCCCCAACCTGACTCAGCCACCTTACCTTTTCAATCAGATACAAGGCCCAGTGCCAATAGTTATGACAAGCAAGCATGTCAGAGCCCTGGGGAGAGAATGAGAGGGTTAGAGACAAATCTGACAGCCTCTAGGAAAAAAGGAACGGACACTATTTTTCGCAGAACCCCACACCTTTGGGTGTGGGGAGCACCTCCCGGGCCCCCACGTCACCTCCTGCAGAGCTGAGGGACGGCAAGTACACGCCTGAACTCACTGAGGAAACGGAGGCTGGGGGCCGGCACCCCGTCAGCCCCAGAGCTGGAGAGCCGCAGACCCAGGGCCCACACGGAGGTTACTGGGCAGCTCGGGCAGCTCGGGCAGCTCGGACAGCTCAGGCCTTGGCCTTGTGCATGGCGTAGAGAAATGAACAAGAAATCCTTCCCCCAGCGGCAGAGGTTCACTGTGGGTCCAGTCAGCACAGGGCTCCCCAATAAAGCTGGCGGGGGCCCGGCCAGCTCCCGTAGGTACCGGCCCCACCCACGGTCTCAGGGGAGCGGGTGGACACCTGGGCAGTCGTTGCTGGCTTGCTCAGGGCCCTTCCCTCCACGAGGCCGCCCCTCTGCCTGGGCGCCACCTCCTGGAAAGGGGGACTGACAGCGCTACCTCCACAGCCCGCATCCACTTTGCACCTGTGCTAGAGGACGCCAAAGTGCCCGGCTCCCCTCTCCCTCACCAGCCACCGTAGGTCTTGGTGTCTTCGCTCAAGCTGGACCTTGGATACCATGCCTCTCCCTAATCCTTCCCTTGGCAAACTCCTACACGTCCTTCCTTACTCAGCTCAAAGGCTTCCTTCTCCAGGAAGCCTTCCCTGACCACTTTCCCCCCAGGCCCCATTGGGTTGCATGCCGCCTCTGGGTTTCCACCTCCCCTCGCACACGGTGTGGCCCCTGTGCTGCTGGGACGCTGCTCACGCCCCCTGACCAGGTCTTCTGGGGACAGGGAAGTCTGGGCTGGGCTTTCGGCAGGGACTCCAGGTTGGGGCCCAGCCTGGGACGGCAACTAGAGCCTTGACTGAACTCCATGCCGGCAGCCAAACACCTGGTGCAGGTGCAGGAGGAAGAGGAAAGGGAGCCCCAGGCCGCACCATCCAGCCTAGGGCTGTCCTGCCAGAGGCTGCAGGAGGCCGGCAGCGGAGGGATGCAGACATCAGGCGGTGACAGCCCATGGCGAGATGCCCCCCGCCAGCCGGGGCTGCCTCATTTTTTTGTGTTTGGAACCAACGCCAAAGGGAACTTGTTTGGGGCCAAGGGTTTCACAGTTGTCACGACAGCAGGGGTTCAGATGAGGATCTCGGGGTGCAGAGGGATCACAGCCTTGCCCAGAACGCAGCCAGGCCCCCAACACCTGGGCCCCAGGAAATCAGGGTCTGGGGAAGGACGTGAGTGGACCGAGCTGGAAGGCCCTGGTCGGGCCTCCTCTGCCCCTCGGTTCAGCCAGGACAAGACGCTGGCCTCTGCCGGGCGCAGCCCCACACTGCGGCCCCACCCCATCGGAGGTCCCGCGGGAACCAGCAGTATCTGCTTGGGGACCCTGAGGGGGACCTGAGTGGGAGCCGCACTGGGTCGCAACCCTCAAACACCGCCTCACACCTGCCTGCCTGCTGTGCCGACCCCACAGCCGGGAAGCCAGCAGCCGCCTTCCCCTAGGTTACAGGCGCTCCTTGAGTGACGACGGGGTCACATCCCAAAACACCCGTCATTAGCCGAAAATGCCGTAAGTTAAAAATGCGTTGCTTTCATGCACCTAACGTAGGAACCCCACCTCGATGTCCTCAGACCCTTATGCGGGCCTATGGTTGGGCCACTCACTTCGCGCAAGCCTGCGTCATAAGTGTCGGGCATCTCGTGCCACTTACTGTGCGGGTCCCTTTCGCACCATCACAAAGTCAAAAAGCCCAAGTCCGACCATTCTACGTCAGGGGCCGCCTGCGCATCTCGCTCCCTCGTGCCGGGCCGGGAGCTGCAGAAGGCCGCAGGTGACCGCCCTGGCTCCTGGCCTCTCCTCTGTTCACTCAGTCACTGAGCACCGGCGGCTCAGCTGCGGGCCGGCAGATTCACTGCGCTGGTGGGCGGTGCCCCGGGGGCCCCACATGACAAAGAGAAGGGCAGGGCAGGGGACCACCCCTGCACAGGGGGCCAGGCTGCGGGCCAGATGCAAGCCCAGGGACAAGACGGGCACAAAGAGGAGGGAGGGCACCACACTGGGAACGCCAGGAGTGGAAGCAGTGAGGTCCCAGGGTCCCCGCCCCACAGGTGCCCCAATCCCAGCGTGCCAGCCCTGCAGACGCGCTGCCGCGCCATCACCCCGTCAGCCCTGGCTGCCCCGAGCGCCCCCTGCGCCCACTCCTGGTGCCACGCGGTGCCCGCTGGCACAGAGGCAGCTCAGGGCCCTCGCGGTTCCCACCGTGCCAGGCGCTCGTTTCCCTGGGGAGTCTCTTATCCATTCTTTTCACGCCAGCTGCTGCAGGCTGAGACCGGTTCTAGAACCGCCTGCACAACACTGGCAGGCAGTGGGCGGCCCGTGGCTGCCAGGGGACGCTGTGGCTCAACAGAAGTGCCTCCCAAAACACGAGTCCCCCACCACTAAGCTGCACCCTGTAACGTCTGTGCGCAACGCCTTGGCCCAACGCGAGAGGACGGGCGGGGTTTCCAGGCAGATGACCCAGCAGCCAGACCCGTACCTTCCAGTGGGCTTCTGAGCGCTGCATGAAGTCCAGTCCGTCCTTGATCTCCGCCTTCATCTCGTGAATGTGGGCAACGGTGTGTGCTGACCACGCATCTGCTGGCTCCACAGACAAGGCCTGGCACGGGCAGGAGACGGGAAGGAGTCAGGCTGCCGGGCGACGAGGCGTCTCCGCGTGACGTGCGGGGGCCTGAGCCGGGCCGCCGGGCGCGCTGGCTGGGCTTGGCCTCAGAGACCGGCCCCGCTGACCACATGTAGGATCTGCCAAAGAGGGTACCACTGCCCGCCTCACAGGCAGGTGTCGTGGCTTGCCCAGGACCACACAGCCGGGCCGCACACAGCCTCCACAGCACAGCCCGGTCACCCGTTTCGCCTCAGGGACACTGTACGTGCCAACGCTGTGCAGGCACCCAAGGGCTCCAGGGGCTCTCGGCAGCCCCTTCCCACCTCCACACAGGGGACCACCGCATGTGTAACTTTCTGGGCTGGTCTGACATTATTGCTATGAATGAAAATAGCTGCTCACGTGACCAGCAAGCTCGGCGGTGGCCAGCCGGGCGGGCAAGACACGAGGTTACGATTTTAACCACGTGGAGGCGTCGTTCAACCGCGTGTTTGCACATGCTCACTGAGCGCCTGCTAAGCGCCAGACGTGGAGTCCTGCGCGGAAGCCCCCAGGGGTCCTGTGGGCAGTCCCGGGTCCCCCGCACAAGCCCGGGTCCCCGGATCCGGGTCTCGGTCCCCCCCAGCCCTGCTGCCTCACAGCCCATGCCTTCCCCAGGGGCAGCGTCGGGAGGCCAGGCACTTGCCCCGGGGGTTGATGCTGGCTGGTCCTCTCCAGCACGCCCCGACACCCTGCTGCCCTGCTCCTGCCCCCTGCTGGCATGAGCCCCGCCCGGTCCTCATGGGGACACTGTAAGAAAGAACATGCCTGTTGGGACGACGGCACCCTGGGGCACCACCTGGAAGGACCAGGTTTTGGGAGACAGGAGACAAGAGGGCAGGGGTGCGGCTGAGCAGCGCCCCTGGAAAGAGGCCCTGCGTGAGCTGCTTCCTGCTGAGGTCAGCGCCCTGCCCCCTCCGAGAGGCTGGGGGCGGGGCCCCGTGCAAACATCCTGCGACGCCTCGGCCTTTGCCCCTGGCGCCCGCCTCAGCCACCTCCGCCCTGAGCCTCAGCCCGTCCAGGGGCTCCGCTCTGTCCTCTGTCCTTCCGCTAGTCGCCCTGCCCTCTTCCTGGGCCTGGCTGGGAGACACAGGGCCCTGGCGTCACCACCCGAGGCCTCTCCAGGTTCCTGCGGGGTCTGGTGCAGCCCAGCCCAGCCCGCTCTCCTGGAACCCCAGTCGTCACCGTCCCCGCCTGGGACGGTGTTCACCTGTGCTGTGCTGGTGTTGGGGTCAGACTGTGGGCCTGCAGGCGGGAACGCAGCCGACAGAGAGGGTCTGAAGGGAAGAGACAGGGTACCCCATTCCTCCACCTTTGTGACTTTAATCAAAACAACATATCCTGCACCTTTGGGCCACCATGTGGCTTCTCAGCCAACCCTGCCAGCCTCGGGTGCCCAGCGGGATGACACACCACGAGGAAGCCCAGCTGCCATAGTCCCTGGGGGATTTTTCTTGGCTGACCTCCCCGCAGGCCATGGAGTTGGAGCCCAGGTCCCCCGTCCCTGCCCTTAGCCCTGGCTCAGGCTTAAAACGCAGGGCCCATGGCCCTGCACAAGTCTGGGCTCTGTTTCTGTAACCAGGGCGGTCTTCGGGGGGCGCTGGCTGTCTCCAGGGGAGCAATGCTGGGGGCTGACTGGGAAACATCTCGGGGCACAGCCCCGGCCGGGACACTGGGAAGCCGGGTCTGGTCAGGCGGGCGGCGCGAGCACGGGCTCTGCCTTGCCTGCGCCGTGCGGCCGGCGGCAGCAGGCTCCCGTCTTGGCCTCTCCGAGCCCCGTCCCCGCATCTGGGCGGCACAGGGGCTGCGTGAGTGGCGGCCCCTCCCTGGGAGAAGGGAAGGAGGAGAGGGACTCGGTGAGCTGGAGACACGGCTGGCGGTGGCCGGCCACAGGGGACAGACACCTCATGCCTGAGGCGTCCACCACGTGCCTTGGCCCGGCCAGCCCGTCTCGGGGGCCTGGTGGGGACCCTGGGCCATGCTGCTCCTCATTCAACGGGGCGGGGGTGAGGGAAGCGTCGGCCGCAGGACCCTGGCCCCCTCACTCCACACCCGTCCGGGCCCACCAGAAGCAGCCTCCATTTGCCATCATGGCTCAACTCCCTGCAGCCTGGTGACGTGAATGACACTTAGAAACGTGAGGTTCGCAGGGGGAGGACCAACACGTCCATGTGCTCCCCACCTACAAAGTTCTGGTTCCAACAGGGCGGAGTGGGCTCTGGAGACAGGCAGAGCTGGAGCACCCAGGGCCGCCCTCCAGTGCAGCCAGCACGAGAGAGGGACCAGGCCTCCCGGGGCGCCCTCCGCTTTCCTCGCCTGTGGAGGAAGTTGTGCGGCGTGGCCCCGCCGACCACGGCAGGAGCCGGTGACGGGGCAGCTGCTCTGTGGCCTCGAGCCCTTCCCCTTGAATCTCTGGGGAAACGGGCCCCGAGCGGGGAACCTGGTCGGGGTCACCCACGAGTGGCGCTTCTCCTGCCCTTGCCCCACCTGACACCCCCCCAGGGCCGGTCCCTCCAGAAGGGCCACCCACCTCCTTGGCGAGCTTCTCCGCCCGGTCGTAGAGTTTGGTTTCCATCAATCCGAAAGAGTAAATGCCTTTCACGTAGCTAGACAGAACAAAAATCTGTGTTAAAAAGTGGACCAGGACCATTTAACCCTCCACAACGTGTCCCCTAAAATACACGTGAACGCGTCCTAATTTGGAATCAGGGTGTTTAGCTGACACGATCAAGTTCAGATAAGGGCAGTGCACAGTGGGGGGGGGGCCAGATCTGACGGCTGGCATCCTTATAATAGGCAGGAGAGGGAAATTTGGACCCGGCAATAGACACACAAAGGACAGCCAGCCACGTGAGGACAGAGGCGGGGCCATGGGGATGTAGCTAGGAGGCAGGAAGGACCCTTCCCTAGGTCCTTCTGTGGGGGTGTGACCCCACTGCACCCTGACGTCAGACTTGGGGCCCCTGGGACAGCAAGAGAATACACTTCTGCTGTTTGAAGGCACGCGGTCTGCGCCACTGGGCGATGGTGGCGCCAGGAGACAGGCATGCACACCAGCCGGGGGCCCGCCCCGTGCGGGGGCCCACGCCGAGCCGAGCACAGCGTGCCCTAGCTACTCGGTGCTCTGAGCCGGTGAGGCATTGTGTGACCTTTATCGGTGCATGACTGTCCCCAGACTCGAACCCCGCCTCCATAGCAGACCCTCTGCAATGCACATCCCACCTCCTACGACGTCGACCCCCTGCTGGGGCCGACCGTGGACTTTCCCCTCCTGTCCGCTGGGTGATGCCCCCCCGGGGCGACAGCCCAGGGACACCTCCCAGGAAGCCGTGGTGACCGTGTGCTGTCGGTGGCTTCTCTGCCCAGCAGCGCTATACACAGCTTCTTCCCAGATCCCAGCTCCTAGAGGCCGGGACCCCATCTGTCCAACTCACCTTCGGCCCCAGCCCAGCTGAGGATGGGCTGAAGCCACACAGCCGACTAAATGCACAACTTCCGCTTCTCTCCTGTGACTACCGTCACCTGAGCCCCCCGGGGGTCTCATGTGAGAGAGGGGTTCTTTCCTAGGCTTTGGGATTACATGAGAGCAAGGTAGCCACTGGTCTTTGTACCTGAGACTTAGGTGAAAATCTTTATTACCAGGGAGAGAGAGAGAGGAACTCCAGCTTTTATTATTCACGGGAGCAATGTTCCAGGGTGCTGGCCTCCAGGCTTTACTTTTAAATATTTATTGAGCTCGTACTGGGGTCATTTCACCGCCAGCCTTTAAACAGGTACTGAATGCTTTATGACAGGCCACTGCTGATGGTTAATCTGACGGGTCACCCTGGCTGGTGCCCAATTGTCCGGTAAGACACTACACAGACGTTGCCGTGAAGGTAGTTTCCAGATGGGATTCACACTGAAATCAGTAGACTTTGAGGAAAGCGGGTAACCCTCCAGAGCGTGGGTGGGCCTTGCCCAATCAGCTGAAGGTGTCGGGGAAAAGCGCGCCCCGCCGGAAGGAGAAGGAGCTCTTTCTCCAGGTGCCAACACAGAGACTCTGCCTGACTTTCCAAACTGTGCCTGCCGGGCGGATATTGGACTTGCCCGTCCCCAGAGGGCCTGAGCCACCTTCTCCAAATAAATCTCGCGAAACGCACACAGGAGCAGGTGCGGCATTTACACGTGCACGTAAACAACATAAAAATAGGTGCGCGCACCTCGGCTCTGTTTCTCCGGAGAGCCCGCACTAACTCAGCTCATCGGCCTAGCGATCTGCTGGGCCTTCACAACCGCCCCAGGACTAAGAGGTCACCGGTGGGAGGTGACCACGTGCGGTGGTCACTCAGGCTGTTCACAGACCCTCAGCCGCTCTCCTCCAAACGCACAGTATCACTGCCCTTCCTGGCCTCCTGTGGTGGGTGGCCGGCTCTGGCCGGTGACTTGGGAGGCGCAGGGTGTCCCTTTCACTCTGAGCATTTGCGTGCTGCTGTGGGTCTCCTGGGAGAGCTCTCTTTCCCTCTTAGCGACTGGGCTGTCCAGACAGCAGTTGCTTCATCAGCCAGGGTGCCAGAGGGAGACAATGTCACGGGCACACGGGCACAGAGCTTCGGCCGTCCAGTGGTGGGCACGCGGCGTGTGTGGGCAACAAAAGGCCATTGTCATGGGCCTTGGAGAATCAGGTCTACAGCATGTTTGTCCCTGCAGCAAAAACCCTCCCATGCTGACTGACACGCAGCAGTCCTGCCTCGTTGCCAAGAGGGCAACAAGGTCGAATGAAGAAAATGAAGGCTTTTCACAGTGAAGAATTGGGAGGACTGCAGCCATTGGCCCACCCTTCAGGGGCGGGCCAGGGGCGTGGCCACACTTTCCAGGCAGAGAAGAGAGACTAAGTAAGACACAGAACGACGACGTGATTTCAGGCTAGCATGTACCTGCTAAGGGGGATGTCAGGCGTCCAGAAGGGGTGAACCCGAGCCACCGAATCACGCATCTGCTCCTGGTAGCCCAGGTAGAAGTAGGCGTCGTGGGAAAACTTGAGAGCCAGCATGTCCGTCGGGTGGTCCCGGAGAATCTGTTCCCACAGTTCGCAGGCTCTGGGGAAGTTCCTGGAGGCCGAGAGGGGTTTCTCAGCAACAGCGAACACAAGGTCACACGCACAGAGAGAGAGAAAAAGGCGTGGTTTCTGGCCGGCTTCAAAGTCTGCCCTGAACTGGTTTTAAATGTGTACATGGGCACAGCAGGTCTTCGAACGACATCGTTCTGCCCAATGTCCTTTTGTTATAATGTTGGTGAGATGCTGTAGGAATTTAGCTATTGTTTCTATGAAGTGGTCTGCAGTAAAACTGGTTTCATTATATGTTGTTTTGATTAAAGTCACAGAATGAATCACCAACATTCAGTGAGGACTTAACTGTGTAAGTAAAAGTGTCTACGTCCGGTCGTGCCTCATAAAATTGATAAGCTGATGGGAAATTTTATTTTTGAATTCAAACAAACAAAACAACTGGTTTAACAAACTGCTGAAGACCATTTCAGCAGAGACCACGAGCCAGTGCCAGGAAGCGTTGCGGGAGAATCCAGCTCTGCGCTGGCAGCGGGCACCGACTCCCCAGGGGGACTGGGCAGGCAGGCTTCCCTCCACAGTCGGCCTGGGTCACCCAGCTCTGTGGGGCGTCTTCTGGCCTCAGCACAGGCGGGACACAGGCGGTCCTGGACGCGGGCCCCAGGGTCAGAACGCCCACGTGCGGGAGCACTGGCTCAAAGGGTGTGTTAGAACAAAGAGCATAAGGGTGAGGGTTTTCTCTTCTGTCTTTCATAGGTTTCTGTAATGTGGTCCTATTATTTTTGTAAGGCAATTATAACCGATTTATTCAATGAAACAAAACACCCATATTTTGCCGTGTATTATGCACAACTTTTTGCCCCAATTTTTGAGGGAAAAATAAGGATGCACATTATACGTGGGTCGTGCTAATTCTGTATCTATAGAAATGTTTTTAATTTTTTTATGTATGCTTACGCGTTGAAAATGCAACCCTAGAAATCAATGACGTTATCCGCATGCAAAATACTACCCAGGAATCCGATCACTGGTTTCGTGTCTAAATATAAATAAATAAATAGAATTACAAAATTAACGGGAAAGGTTTTTTTCCTGGAAGTCTGGGACAGAAACGTGGGTGACCTTTACCCACAGGAGCGCGTGACACACGGCAAAATAAGGTACGTTGCTCTGAGTGCCACCGGGAACCCCAGCCAGCCACTTCCTCATTCGGCAGGCCGCCGGGAGCAGCAGGCTGGGCGGGACTTTCAACCAGATGGGCTCTGGAGCCAGGTGACAACCAGCCCAAGGCCTCCCCTCCCCAGGGCTCTGAGCAGCCTGTGGCCTCGCCCAGCCGGGCCCCGGGGCGCCTCACCCCTTGGCGAAGGCGTCCACGGCAAACACGTGCAGCCGCTCCCGCTGTGTCAGTGGCTGGCTGTTGGTAAGCTCCACCATGTTCTTCACGGCCAGGCCCAGCTCTCTGTCCAGCTGCACGGAGGTTCCGGTGCCAATGAGCACGAGGCCATTAGAGATGGCATGGCCCATTGCTGGAGAGAGGTTGGGGGGCAGCTGGTGATGCCAAGGGCTCTGCCCAGCCCCCCGTGTGAAACAAGCAGCCCATGCCCCGGGGGGGACCAGCTGGGCGGCAGGCTGGCCGTGAGCAGCGCCCCCCGCCAACAGCGCGGAACTCCGCCCGGGCCCGGGCTGCAGAGGCATGGAGACCCCCGGAGCGCCTGCACCTCCACAGGCGTCTGCCCTACAAGGGCGCTCAGCATTGCCTGCTCGCCGGGGGAACTGGCAGGGCACCCCGCCTTGCGTCCCTCATCGGTCGACACCGTCACTACAGCCAGCGCAGGGCCTCCAGCAGACCCTCAGTAGAGGCTGTCGGGAGGCTGGCCCCCAGAGCACGGAAGCCGTGGTTCGGTCTTGGCCGCTCTCATGCACTGAGAGGTTGGGGGGTGGGGGTGGCAGGTGTGTGAGTCTTCAGGTCCCACCTGGGCCCCCAGGCCCTGCCTGGACAGAGGCAGGGCATGTCCAAGGGTAGGCGGGCCTCATCCCTGAGGCCTGGGACCCGACCACGGTGCTGGCACCATGTGAGCCCATGCCTGGCTCCCTGCTTCCCCTGCGGGTTGGGGTCGTTTCCTCAATCCTCCGTTCTGTGTCCCCTGCTCCCGGTGGGACCTGGTCACAGCAGAGTGGCCCTTCTCAGCGCTCCCCTCCTCAGCCCTTCTCCTCGGCCCGGAACCTCACCCCACATGGGGGTCACCGTCCTGGGGTCTCCCCAGGCCTGCTGTGCACGTGGCTTGCCTGTGATGCCAGTCTCTGTTACTGGGTCAGCCTACGTGCGCCCAGTGCTCGGGGTGCCTCCCGTGTACCCTGAAAGGCTACAGGAGCCATCTCGTGTGTTCCAGGGGTGGGTCCAGCCTTGTCTGATCCCAGCGCCCCATCTATCAGCTGGGTGGCTTTGGGTGTCTTTCTTACTCTCTCCAAGCCTCATTGTTCTCATCTGAGAAAAGGGACTGTGGTCTCCTTTGCCGAACTGACATGCAATTGTGGTGGGGTTGGGTGGGGGACGGGATTTGAAAGACCCTCTCCAGAGCCTGACATCACTACAGGGGCAGCTGTTATTACAGCCACAGGGCGGGCTGGCTCCTCCCCCCGCCCACGCCAATGCCAGCCTGCGCTGCCACCTGTGACCGGGGCTCCTCAGCCCAGGGACATGCCACTCACCAAAGGTCGGATCTGCGGCCTTCAGTTTCGACAGGCAGCCCTCGATGCCCCCAAGGGTCTTGTCGTTGGTCCACTTTACATACTGAAATACAAAAGGCCAGACTGAGCTGCCCCAGGGGGCCGTTGCCCCTGTGAAATAAAGGCACGTGCCTAAAGCGTGGTATCTTTTCTTTCTAGAACCCTGAGTATTTTCTGGACTCTTGGAAAAACCGTAACTGGGTTGATCTCAGATGCAGAGACCGACCACACGTAATTTGTGGCACATTCTCTCAGGGCGCTGAGGCTGCCCGACAGGCGGCCTGCCCCCAGCATCAGCTTCGGCCCCCCCAGGCACTGCGGGGGAGGCTGCCTCCCCCTTGTTCCTTCCTTTTAAGAAGCACTGTAGTAAACACCTGATAGGGAATGTCGGGCTGAAAAGCAAAGACTAAAACCCTTGAACTCATCACCATTTTGACAACTGTGGTGTATTTGTTTCTAGTCCCCCTTTTTTTTTTTTAAGCCTATTTAAAAAACCCTGAAACAACAATAATGCATTAGATTTAGGAACGCGCCCTCTCAGGGTCCAGCCTACATCCACACAGACTTAGCACATGCGTTTTAAGAAGACATGGGGGAGCTGGCGCAGGGGCTCTCAAGACCCATGCTCTAACACAGGATGGCACGGAGACACTGAAACACAGGGCAGAGCATGCAGAGGAGGGGAGGGCTGGCACCGTGCGGAGGAACGTGCCGCGGAGCAAATCGTTGCTCCACAGCCGCGATTTTCACCCAGTGTGCCGCAAGAGTCTTTTAAAACATGCGATCCCTGACTATTTAGTCGAGGGCACTGACTTCTTTTCCCTTAGATTGTCAAATAAAAAATGACAACAGCCACCCTGGCTGGGTGGCTCAGTTGGTTAGAGAGTCATCCCGTGCACCAAAAGGTTGTGGGTTCGATCCCTGGTCTGGGCACACCTGACTTGCGCGTTCGATCCCCAGTCAGAGTGCGTATGGGAGGCAACTGATCGATGTTTCTCTCTCCTTTCCTCTTCTCTACGAATCAATAAACATATGCTCGAGTGAGGGTTTAAAAAAATGACAATAGCCAATTCAACAATAACCATTTAGTGCGAATGGTTCCAAATTGTAGCGATTTTTTGGTCAGGTCAGCAAAAAATACATATATTCTTGGTGTGCCTGAGAATTTCAGTAACTGGTTTGCGTGTGCCCTGAGATGAAGAAGGTTGAAACCCACCGCTCTACAGAGGCCAAAAGGTGTGGGAAGGGCGTGGGCAGAGCTCAGTGGCAGAGAGTGGAGCCCCTTGGTAAGCTAACCACACTTCACCAGTCGCTTCTTGTATGGCCCTGTGTTTCTAGAAGCTTCCTTGGTCCCTATGCCGCGTGGATGGAGTCAGTAGGCAGCTGTCTTGCTGCTGCTGATAAAGACCAGCTCTAGCTTCCCACGCTGCTCCTCCCTAGCTCACTGCCTGAGTCAGCTCTCTGGGCCTCAGTTTCCTCACCTGCCACACAAAGGAGCTGGAATTAACCTCTGAGACCCTCCCAGCTCTGAAACGACAGGCTTCTTCAGGGGTGTTAGAAATGACTGGGAAGGTCCTGGAACAGCCCCAAGTAAGGGCAGTAGGCTCACGGATTAGTCCCGGGACAGGGTCCCCTGCCCTAAATGGAGGGGCCCCACATCTAATCCCCCGCAGACCACACCCCGCTAGGCGTGGCCCCCGGTGCGGGACTCAGCACCCCCGCGGACCAGCCCCAGCAAGGAGCGTGCTGCTGCCTGCCTGCCACAAGGGGGACCCCTCAGCCGCGCAGGGCACTGGCAGGGACGTTCTTAAGGTGCCGCCCCTTTCCCGTCCTGGGGAACCGAGTACATAGATTCCACTGCAGCTGATTGCAAAAGTCACTGTGCAATTTAAAAAATCCACCACTTTCCGAAACGTTGTCGTGGGGCTTTGCACCACCTGAGCCATTAGTCCCATGCCAGGATGTGTCCAGACACTGGGGGGAGTGTTTCCGTCTTCAGGGAGCCCTGCTGTACCCAAGCTTCCCAGGAGATTGGGGTAGAAATGGGTGGATGGGCTTCTCCGTTTATAAAACCCGGAGTGCTGATGAAGCTGGGAAGCTCTAGGCGTGTGAGTCCCGTGCCTGCTGATGGCCGTCAGTCCCAGCTTTACCTGGAGAGGACAGCAGGGGAAACACCCGCCGGGGTGCACCTCGAAGCGAGCGGTTAGGTGGGAGTGCGGAGCACCCCCACACGCTGTGTGAGCACCGCCTGTGTCGCGGCACCAATGAGTGTAGCTGTGAGATGCACCCCAAAATTTAACAATGAAAAATGAACCAAAAGCATTCACCAATTTCAGAAACCTCCCCATGCACCCTTATGGAAGGGGCCGCTCCCCTCGGGGGGCATTACCTGGGTCAGGGTGGCATCGAACAGTTTGCAGGCCTCGTTGCTTGGGGTTGAGAGCGGGAGACCAGCGTCCTTCCACGCCTGCACACGGCAAGGGGGGCTATCAGGGCCTTATTCCTCGTAGCCCTCCGAACACAGAACGCAAGGACCCGACCCCCAAGCATGGAAGGTCTCCAACCCTAGCACCAGATTTCTGTAAGACCCAGCCTCGTGGTGGGGCGGGCACAGGCTCCCAGATTTCAGAGGGTGCAGAGCAGAGACAGGGCTGCGCCCTAGGGGACAGACCCCACCCCCCCCAGGTAGATCCCAGGGCCTCTTAATAGCTGTGTGACCTTGGGCAAGGCCTTCCCTCAGACCCTTGGCCGGCCCTTCTGTGAATGGGGCTCAAGAATGCTTGGGGGACTGTGAAGCGTCCCGCGGGTTGGGGGTGGAGATCAGACACTTAGAAAATGCCCGGAGCAGGTCGAGTGGCAGTCTGCGGGGGAGGGGGAGGCGGGGGAGGGGGCAGGGGTCTGGCGCTACAGTGCAAGGCCAAGGGGGTGGTTCCCCACCTGGCCAGCCAGGTGCGTGCTGACTGCCAATCCCAGAAACAGTGCCTCTCGGCTCCCGTGATGGGACTAGACCGACCTTCGGGTCTGTCAGTGGGAACGTCTGGAGATCATAAGAACTGTGTACTGTAACTGCCACCCTCGGTGTCCTGCCAGGGACGCTGTCGTGCCGGGGACACAGACCAGCACCTGCCCTGAGTGGGGAAAATGTCCTCTACTCCCCGTCAGCACCGGGCCACAGCGGCTCCCTGCGAACTCCACCTTCCTGGGCTGCAA
Organism: Mormoops blainvillei; assembly: GCA_004026545.1. Lineage (NCBI taxonomy): Eukaryota > Metazoa > Chordata > Mammalia > Chiroptera > Mormoopidae > Mormoops > Mormoops blainvillei. Next base: position 45,048 of record PVJD01011432.1, read on the forward strand.
ACTGGACGGGGTCCTCTGCCTTGGGTGCTCCCACCCCCGGGCCTGACGGGCGCCCAGGGACCCCGCGCCGCCCTACCTGGCAGTCGCGCAGCGCTGCGGGGGCGGCCATGGTGCGTCCTGGGTGCGGGTCGCGTCTGGCTCGGCGGCGCGCGGCTTAGGCCTTCCTGGTGGGGCGGGGTGTGGCGCGCGGGGCGGGGTGTGGTGCGCGGGGCGGGGTGTGGCGCGCGGGGCGGGGCGGGCGCGGGGTCCCCGCTGGCTCACTGGTCGGCTTGGGACGGACGCACCCGCCTGGTCTCACCCGGGCAGAACTGGAGGTCGAAGCGGGCGGCGGACAGAGCGGCGCAGCAGCAGGACAGCCCAGAGAGGGCGCTGGCGGGGGAGCGGAGTGTTCGCGAACAGCTGCGCGGACCTGCCGGGTCTTGCCCCCCAAACTCCCCACTACCACCAGGGGGCTCCTCCCTGCCGAGGACCCTCATGCAGAGGCAACTGCAGAGTCCCTTGGGAGGTAGGGGAGTCCTGGGACAGCAGTCACTCAAGCTATTTATAATTCCACTCGGAAGCCAAGCGCGCGTGCACAGATTCATGGAAGTCATTTTTGGTCAACATCTCATACGACTCTGTTATCACACCAATGCCCTGGGGCCTGTCTTGCTTCTTGTTTTTTTCTTTCCTGTGCGCTCATTGAAAAAGGAAGAGAGAGCACTCTCCCTTGAACTTCTTACAAGACCACTAATCCCCTCATGGGGGCTCTGTCCTCATGACCTGACCCCGATGATGTCCCAAAGGCCCCTCCTCCTAACATTGGCACATCACAGGGATGAGGGCTTTCCCACATGACTTCTCAGGGTGGAGGAGGATTAAGGTCCGTTGAGGCCCCTGGCGCAGAAGAAAATATTGGGCCCCCTGAAAGAGAGAGAGAGAGAGGGAAAATAAAAATACATGCTTTCAGAAGTTGGGCCCCAGGGCGCGCGCCCGGTTCGCCCACTGTCGAATCCGCCTCTGCCTCGGGGGGACACAAACATTCAGTCCATAAATGCCCCCATACCGGACTTAGCCCAGGCGTCCCACGGTGGGCTGCTGGGAGCTGACTGTGTTCGACCGGCAGAGCAGCAGCCTTCTGAGGTCTGATCTCACACAGGCACCTTCCTGGGCAGCTCCAGTTGGGATTTAACGGCCATGACCAATGGCACCCGGAGTGAGCCTTGCTTGTCCCTTTTTGCTCACACCGAGCGCGCCGGGCGTGCGCCTCAGGCGGCGGCGAAGGCCCTCACACTCAGGAGGCCCCGGGCTCGTTGTAAAGCGCTGCTGCCACTATCTTGAAATTACTAACAAATTTTGAGCA